>CATIWF010124221.1:0-21727 GCA_949630135.1 Balakata baccata
ATTTATAGGTTTACCATGTAACTTCCAGTAAGTTTCGCGAGTATGCCATGGCTTTCGACAATGGTCACACCAAGGTCTAGTCTTTCCCCCACGTCTATCTCCTTCAATTTCAGTATTTCGAGCCACAAGTGCAAATCCTTCACTCTCTGGTTTTGCACCATTATCGTTTTTCAACATCACTTGTTGTCGAGCTTCTTCCCTACATACTTCAAAGAACACTTCCCGTATGGAGGGCAATGGTTTTCGCCCCAATATGAGTCCCCGAACTTCATCAAGTTCTTTATTTAAACCTGCTAAAAAAAACAAATACACTACTTCTTTCTATTTTCTTTTTGTACCGGGTACTATCACCTGTGCTTTCCCATTCCTCTTCTTCAAATAAATCCAATTCCTGCCAAACAGCCATCATATCATTATAATATATAGTCACTTCATGATCTCCCTACTGTATTTTTCACATTCTAGTGTTCAGTTCATACAGTTGTGAATGATTATCCAAATTTGAATATGTTTCTTTTATAGCATCCCACACATCACATGCTGTTAGAAGAAACATGAAGGGTTTGCCGATGGCCGGTTCCATAGAGTTGATCAACTAGGCTGTCACCATTGAGTTCTCTGACCTCCACTGCCTATATTTAGGATCATTCATGGCTGGTGGTTTCACTTCACCATTCAAATAACCTAATTTCCCTTTGCTGTCTATTACTAACTTTACGAACTGGGACCATTCAAGGTAATTTTTGCCATTCAACTTATGAATGGTGATTTGTAGGGAATTGTTAGGCAGAGAAACAGCTGCTGAGTTTCCTATTCCCTTTGAAGACGTCATGGCGCTACTACCTTCAGAAGATGTTGACCTAGAGCCGACCATAGCGGCTTTGTAATCCATGGTCGAACCTAGGGCTCTGATACCATGTAGAAAAAACAATAGGAAGAAGAAGAAAAATCTGAATCTCTTTTTTTTTCTTATTTTGACAGAAAAATAGGTTATATATTTGTAGAGGAAGAAAGGTTCTAGAATCCCTACAATAAAGAAAATAATCAACTAATCAACAATAAAGGAAATAATCAAATAATCAAATATGGAATCCCTATAATCAAGGAAATAACAAATTTGTCCTTGATTATAAGATTTTATTCTTAAAATCATATTTTTCCTAATTTACCAACAGTTTAACTAGCAAATATCAATCTAATCCTAGAGAAGAACATTGGACAATAGTTAAAAACATCCTTAAGTACTTGAGAAGGACTAAGGATTTAATTTTGATTTATGGAGAGGGTAACTTGCAAGTGGAAGGCTTTACAGACTCCGATTTCCAATCGGATGTGGACAATAGAAAGTCTATTTCAGGCCATGTGTTTATTTATAATGAAAGAGCTGTAAGCTGGAAGAGTTCAAAGTAGGAAACTACAACTGACTCCACTATAGAGGCCGAATATATTGCAGTATTGGATGCAGCCAAATAAGTTGTTTGGATTAAGAAGTTCGTTTTAGAACTAGAAGTGTTTCCTACTATTTTGTCAGGAGTACATTTATACTGTGATAACAATGGAGCTATAGCTCAAGCTAAGGAACCAATGTCTCACAAGAAATCCAAACATATAGAATGGTGATATTATATTATCTGAGAGATTGTTGGGAGAGGAGATGTCTCTGTGCAGAAAATAGTATTAGCTGAGAATGCAGTTGATCCACTACAAATCCCATGAATCAGCAGCAACTAGATCACCATATAGAAAAGATGGGACTTAGATACTGTAAAAATTGGCTTTAGTAGAAATTATTAGTGATGTATCAATAATAAGTTGGAACATATCCTATTGTGCAACAATTTTATTTAATGACAAGTTTAAATTCAATTAATTCTTAATATTGTGTTTTAATTGATAAATTCATTAATACTAGATGAGACATTCATTTTCAATGGTTGATAATGTGAGTGACGAATGTCTTGGTATTAGTATTATAAAGGTTCCCAGTTGTAGAATTTTTGATTGGCCATTACTAATTCGGAAGACTGGCTTATTATTTGTTATCCATGATTAATATGAGATATTAATGATGATGGAATGGTGAGTCTCATGTCATTCAGTATATGATACTGAGACAAATAATAGAGAATACTTATATGACAAAGTATTATGAACAATGACGTATGTGATATTGAATTACATGGAGTTTACTTTTTGTCAATAATTCATTATCAGATTTAGATAGTATGTGTAATTCTTAGACTTAAGATGACATAATTATCTTATATATGAGTATTTAGTTTTTCAATACTTTAAGTATTAGTACTAGTCAATGTTGGCATTTAACAGTTCTAATTAATTATACATGAAGTTATTTATTCAATCAATAACGAGTTCATTACTTTGAAGTAAACAACGAAGATATTACATGCAGCCACATGTATACTTGACAGTAAAGTTTCTAGTCAGGATATACTGATTACTAACTTAGATCTATTTACTCATTAATGATCAAGTAATTGATGTGATTAGTGCATTGAATTAAGTCTTAAGAGTTTAACATTACCATGACTCTGACTTAATTGGATTATGGGATAATGGAAGGATTTAAACATATGGTAATCTAAATCATAACAAGTTCATCATGAAAAAAAATTTCATCATTGTCTGGGTAGTCATGATATACTGCTAGGTATCACTCATGACTTATGAGAACTCTAATCGTATTATGGTAATACCATTTATTAGTGATTATGAAGTATCATAATGTTTCTCATAGCTAGCTCAATAATGAACCTAGAAATTCACACATAATAAGAGAAGTAAAGCAACTTATAAGTTGGACTTGTACAACCTGCAAAGTGCTAGCACAGTTGAAGTCTAAATACTTACATATCTAATGTGATTTAGGTCCAAATATAAGAGTTATAATTAAGAGAACATAAAACAGAAATATGTTTTGTAGCTTATATTTTATATCTAATTCTGATAGAAAGTAAAATTGATTTTAGTGTAAGTGGGAGATTGTTAATAAATACCTAAAATGCCCTATAATTAATTATAGAGATTAAGTTTTAAAAGAATTTTAACTTATCTCAACTTATCAAAAGAGATTTAAGTAGATTATATCTCTTATTTGAAATAATAAATATTATTTTTTTGGAAAAGATAATAGTGATGATTATTATTTATTTTCATTATTATTTATCAGAAGATATAGAGAATGTGTCTTCAAAAACTACAAAAATTGAAAAAGATTTCATCAGATTTTAAGAAAAGAGTTTTCTACTCCTGTTCTTATTTCTTGGTATGGACAGATTAGAGGCTCTACACTTGGAGAGCTAGATAGCTAAAAATCAATCTCGATGGGATTTCTGCACTGTAGAGGTAATTCTCAATCTATTATTGTATACACATGTAAAAAATAGTCTAATCCGTATTTTGTAAGAATTGTGAAATACTGTTTGTTTAGTTTTTGAATCCTAAAATTATAAATGATTATAATTTTATTCCGCTGCGTTTATATGTTTTTGCTAACAATTACATCTGAAAACTTAATTCAAATTCATTTGAAAAAAGTGATCTAAATCCAAAGAAAATTTTAGAGTCCAACTTGAATTCTCACTAAAAATTTTACGCTTGAGCCCTCTTCGAAGTCGAAACTAGAGCAAACCGTCTGAAAACATTCAAAAGTCCATTTAAACTTGAGTCGGTCCATAGCCTGATTTGGCGATATTTATTATTAAACTTTTAAATTTAAAAGTTATAAAATTTAAATATATTTTATATCATTGATAGATTTAAAATTTTTTTCAGTAGAGGCCAATTTAATTTAATAAGTAATAAATTAAAAATTACATAAGGATAACTAATGTATAAAAAATATACAATTTTATAATGAATTATATTAGTAAATCAATACAAAACTTTCAAACATAAAGAAATTAACATGCCTTATGAATTTTATAATCAAATATATCTTATATTATATTGAAGAAAAAGTCTCTATAAAAAATTAATTATTAATACTCTAAAAGAAAAACAACACAACAAAAACAAATAATTAATTTAAGCATAAAATATTATTAAGACAATTTATAACACCTTCTCTCTCTATATCACGGCTATAATGACTGTAATATGAAAAGAGAATGTACTTATAATAGATCTCATATTATTAAAAATATCGATTTAGCTTTACAAGCCCAATGTTTACGATATATACCTTTGAATAGAATACATAGCATTAAAACATGGATTTAAACACACAATGGTATCTTGTGTATCACCCACTTTCTATGGGATTACTATCCTGTGACTCTTCATTTTGGCTGTTATTATATATCAACATATTTGTATATATATATCTGCAAACTTGCATGTGAGAAACAGGCACACGCTAAGCAACTCATGCTTAACAGTGCATATGTGTATATGACACAACACTACAATCATTTAATCACCAATTTATCATGTATGCATAATTTCCATATAATGTTACATCGTTATCTTTCTCAGTATATATATGAAATTCCGTTATATTATTCCTCTATAATAAACATGCAAATCCTAATTATACTCATGCATTATCATACACAGTTGTACAATTTATTTCAAGAATGAATATGTCATTTATCATACCAAATTTTTGTATCAAAAGATATACTCAATCTATTTTTCCCAAATTCATACAAATACTCTGGTGATCATGCATAAACATATAAATATATGTAAACATAACAACACTCATTCTTCAAGGGGTTTTACCGAACTATATTAAATTCAGTGAGATTTATTTGGTTTAGTTATTTTAAAAACTTTAGTTTAATCTATTCGATTCGATTGAAAATACTGAAAAACCGATTATTCATGAACTATGACAATTCTTAACTAATCTTAATTTTATGGTAATTAATAAAATTATGATAATTGATTTTAATTTATATTAATTTAAAAATTTTTTATTTTAATTTATAATAATGTATAAAGTTATGATAATTAATTTTAATTTATATTAATTGATAAAATTATTATGATTAATTTTAATTTTTTATAATCAATAAAATATAGTAATAATTATAATTTATATTAATTAATAAATTAATTTACAAAAAACTGATTAAACTGTACCAAAAAATGAAATATTTCAGTTCGATTCATAATACATTTCAGTTTGATTTAGTTCGGTTTAATTATTCTATATATTTATAGATTTGGTTTCATTTAATTAAATTCGGTTTAGTTTTAAACCGAATCCAACTAATGCACACCCCTTTACAAATCATTACTATTGCATGCATTATGAAAAAAACTTGCATTGCCATACAAAATCGTCCCTTGAATTTCCTTTAACTGATCGCGAAGCCACCGTTCACCACCACCCAAACCATCAGACCTTTGATTAGGAGCCTTAAGCCAACATCGCATTCCCTCTTCAGTTCTCCTTCTGGTACAGTACAATGAAGCTGACAAAAATTCCGTGACTCAAAATTCCATATGACAAGCAAAAATTAGTTTATCTCTCATACTTAAAATGCAGCAAACACTAATAAACTGAGCCCTTCCCAATTTTCTTCCATCTCTTTAGAAGCAAATGAACATCAAGTAAAATCTTGATACGCATAAATTGCCGCCACACTTCAGCACTGTTATCTGTATCATAATTCCAGAATACTTCCAATTAAATTTCCAAGTTGCTAACCAACCATCATGGACATATGACCAATTGGCAAATCATGAAATTGTACCCAAATTGGCATATGATAAAGAGGCACTAAAGAAGGCACTTCACCCCTTTTGAAGATGATAAAGAATCAACAAAAAACCATCAAATTGTTAGATGAGACTTCATCTCCTAGAAGAAATCTACTTCTTCTTCTGCATATACACTTCCCAATTTGGAGTACATACTTCTTTAGTTTGGTTGTATTTTTCCTATTTTATGTAACTTCCTTTTCTCTTCTTGTTTTCTAGTCTATTTCAATCTCAATGTGCTATAAAATTACTATTGTACATCAATTATCAATACAAGAGAAATAATTATTCTTCAATTCATTAGAATCATTACATGGTATCAGAGCTTCAATATGTCTGATCAAATCATTTCCACCAATTCTGCCCCTGCTACTTCGGTTGCTACTACAAACATAGTTTTGCCTTTAAATTGAATCCATGAAATTACCTTGCATGGAAGACACAATTTCTTCCTTTGGTCAACTATCACAACATGAATTCTTTAATTGATGGATCACCTGCCCCTACTTCTTTCAATCTAGATTCCACCACACCATATCCCAGTTATGTTCCATGGTTTAAACGTGGCCAATTACTCCTATCTTGGATTCGTTCTTCTCTATCAAAGGAGGTTTATTCATACATCATCGGCTGTACTACTTCTTTTGCAGTCTGGAAAGTACTAGAAAGTGCCTTTAGTTCCATATCTCAAAATAGATAACTTCAACTGTATGTTGAACTTTAGGAGTTAAAAAAGAATGATATATTTGTCGCAATTTATCTACAGAAAGCCAAGTCCCTTGCTGATGAACTAGCTGCTGCTGGGAGAACCATAGGTTCTACATAATTTATGGAAATATTAGTATTGAGTTTCACTCAATTTTTTCAGCTTTAAAATTAAGAACCGACCTTGTTCTTTTTTCTAAACTTTATAGTCAGCTTCTCTTTGAGGATATATTACTCAAGAGTTATCAACTTTCTCCCATAGCAAATCTCACTTTTCGGCCACCAGATCCATAACAAATATACCGCAACAGCCTCATCAAAATCCTGGATCAAACAAAAAGGACATACTTGTCAGATTTATGGCTATCACAACCACATGGTGGACAAATGTCATCGGCATAATGCTCTAAGAACTTTTTGCCCACCGGCACCACAAGCAAACTTGGATTACCAGCCTCTGCCACCAATCCAAGCAGATGTGATTTACCAGCCTCCATCATATCAATTGGCATTTGTTAGAGATATGCTCCTAAAGCAATCACCGGAGACATTTAATGTACATATTAGTAATGACATTCTTTCATTATATTAGTATTTATTTGCGTATGAATTGATATAGATTTTAAACTAATTAATGGAAGTCCTTGATACATAACATAGCATGAAAGAAATCATGATGAAATCATAGTAATGAGATTCCTATTCATATGTAATTATATTAGTATATAAATTATCGCTAGTCATAGAATTAACAAGACGATATATTATTGATCCGGATAGACTAGCACATGTTATACTCGTTAATTGGATCAAGTGGTAAATCTCATAAGCTATGAATATAAAATGTTCAGAGTTAACATGTGGATGCTTGCTAAGAGTAGTCAAGTATATTGGATGACCTGCTATGAGATGATCATTATTGATTATCTATTCAAATGTCAATGATAATCTCATCATAGCAATGGTGCAAATATCATTGGACTTGAGGTACTCAAGGATATCTTCGATACTAATTCTGTACTTTGACTTAATTTCTTGTTGTCTCATAGAGGTCGCTCATAGGATGGTGATTGGATACAACTTGAGGTATTCGAAGGTAATTAGATAGTCAATAGAGAATTCACCGCTCCTGATAGAGGGAGTGTATACCTATGGCCTCTTGTCGAAATCATTGCTCGGAAATCTCTAGCTGTAGTGGAAATGTCATGAAGATGGTCTTCAATAACATGTCTAATAAAGTAATGAGTTTTAATAATAAGATATAATATCCCTTGGGCTAGATGTGACAGTCAGTCTAGCGGGATTTGACACATAGTTCATGCTCTGAACCGAGTGGGATATAGGATGATGAAAGGATGAATTGCACGGATATTGGATATTGTGCATAGAAAGGTTCGTCAACCACTAACTTTCTGGTCAATTGGAAGTCATGATGTGTTGCTAGATATCGCTTATGACTTGCTCGATATCAATTGTTGATTCGGGTGGCCAATATACCCGAAAACCTAATGGGTCACACACTTTGAAGGTGTGAAATAGGAATAAAATGGTCTTGGATTAGGTCAAAAATTATGAGAGACTTGTTTGGGGTTGGACCGTAATAGAATCGTGGAAACATTATGGAGAAAAAATCGCTCGATGGGCCACAGGTGCGTGTAGATGCACACACGATTGTGCCGTATCTAATTTGGCCAATTTGGCCAAATTACCATTTTAGTCCCCCAATCTTATTTTGGTATTTTGGTCTATTTGGCCAACCCTAGGGTTTTAGGAAACACCTGTGAAAAACGTTTTTCACTAGAAAATTTGCCCTAACCTCCATGAAAATTAAGTGTTAATTTTCAAAGTCTTTTTCTCTCAAAGAATATTATTTTTGCTAGCACAAAAGTAATTATTCTAGGTCATTTCCTAAGAGGTTTTCTCCTTCTGGCTTCGTGTGGATTACTATAGGCTTAGTTTGTTGGGGTTTGTGACAACCCGACAAAAAGAGTTAGTGGAAAATTTCAAGAACACCAAAGGTAAAGTCTTCAAACCTTTATTTTGGTTAGATTAATTTTGATAACACAAGTTGAATCCTTGATTTGAGTTTTAATTTTTTTTTATTTTTTGCTACGTTTTATATATGAGATACATCATCAAAACCCAATATTGGTATCAGAAACCCCTTGTGTTCATCAAAATTAATTTTAATTGAAGATGTAATAAGATTATTTGATTTTTGCAATTTTGGTTCCATTGAATTGAAAAATTAATTTTAATTTGTAAAATTCGTTTTAATTATTTTTCTCATAATATGATCATGGGATGATTAAGAATGATTATAATGATTAAAAAAAAGGTTTGAATGGGATTCAAATAATTAATTTCAGATTTATTGTGAAAATTGCCTAAAACTTGGTTTTCATGATCTAGTGTTGTTCTTTGATTTATTTGATGGAGCTGTTCATAATATTTTTATAATTTGATTATTAAAATATTATTTTAACATATTGAGAAAATGTTTAAGCCTCTAGAAGTGTCAAGGAATAAATTAAAAATTGTTTTAATTAATTTTACAAACAAATTACAAAATCGAAGCTGTTTAGAACACTCGACAAGAATATTTTGTTTGAATTTTTTTGTATAAATATATTTCGGTTACAGCACCTTTAAAATATGTTTATGTGATAATTATGATGTTATTTTGATATTAGATACATGCCACAATTATTTTACTTAATTTTGGATTTCCAAATTAATTCTAGTTGTAGTATGTGTTGGTTTAAACATCTTTTATGTCGGTTCACTAGTCTTGATATTTTGGCTTGTGCCAAAAATTATTTTAATTGGTTTGAGCTGGCCCAAAGGTACTTGGACTGATGACATGAGGTTCTTAAATTTTTAGAATTTGATTTTGGATCAATTTAAGTTGAGTAATTGTAATTCTAGTGTGACTAGATAGTGATGTGCATATTCAAATTAAATTGTTTTGAAGGTGGATTAATTTTAACATCATTATAATTTATTGTTTAAAATTAAATTGTTTAATTTTAATATCATTATAATTTATTTTAAAGGTGGATTAATTTTGAATTAAATTTGAAAATATGAAATTTAATTTAATATGATTAAATATTAAAATCCATATTAAAATTGCATGCAAAATTGAATTGGCCAAATTAACATAAATAGGCAATTTCGGTTCAAGCGTTGAAACTGGTCTTTCTAATTGGAGTCAAAAGCCATTATCTTATTTACCTTTATTTTATGCATTAGAGAATGCATGCTAAGGGTATATAAACTGCATGATGGATGATTATGGACCTAAGCCCAATGTGATTGAGTATGCATGGTTAAATTTAATTTTATGGTAAATAGGGCATGTGTATCCTTGCCTCTCCTTATTTCTCATATATTTCTCTCCTCATCTCACTCCCCTCAAATGTAACTTGAAGTTTTCTTTTTGAAAATATGTAATTAGATTACATAGGATTATAGTAGACTAGAGATGCAAAGGAGCAAGAAAAAAAAAGAGGAGGTGATATAAAGACAAAGACTTAGAAATAGGAATTTTGAATTTCTGTTTTTGGGTTGTAGCTCATGCATATTTCTAGATTTAACCTAATCAATTCCCTTTGGCTCAAGTAATTGATTGTAGAATGTTCATAATCATGCCATGTAATTAGTGTAACTATCTTTTATATATTTTTATGCCGAATCGATATATAATTGCATGCCAATATAATGATGAGACTAAATTAATAAAATCCCTCAATAAATAATAATTAAGACTAATGCTTTCCACTAATATGGGGAAAACCAGAGTTCTTCTAGATGTTGGGTTGTTGAGTTGACTCAAGCCCGCTTTATAAGAATATGTTCAAACCATTGAAATATGAGTTCATGATTAAATGGGTTGGTTTTAACCAATTTTATTGATTTCTTAAGCTGATTCAAGGTCAATGTAAATTGGAGGCGATATTGGGTAAGTGTATATGAGATATACATATATCAAGAGTTGATAGCCCAATGATTTGTGCACACATCAATTAATTGATAACATAATTTGGTAGTTGCATGTAAAATGCAATTGGTATGGATCAGATATCTACTGATTTGACTAAGAAGGCTTATTGAGTTGACTCAAGGTTTTTCTTAAGTTGGAATTTGATACCGACCCATTAAGAGAACTTCCAAAGGGTTCCTTCGAGTTTATAGTGAGGATTATGGATTCTCAATAAAATAGTGGGACTCATAATATGTATTATTAAAGACCTAATAATCATGGATTCTTCATGTACATTTGTAACTTGTTGTCTTTTACATCTAGGTTGCTAGAATTATCACCATGTCATCTAATGTGAATTTGCAATCAATCTTGGATGCAAACAAATTGACAGGGTCTAACTTCTTGGATTGGCTTAGAAACCTGAGAATAGTTCTTAAGGTTAAAAAAATAAGCTATGTCCTAGATGAGCCACTTCTCGATCCCCCTATTGCTCAAGCTTCTGAAGAGGTTCAAAAGGCATATAAGAAGTATATAGATGACAGTGATTTGCCAGGCTATATCATGCTCTCCTTAATGTCACCTGAGCTTCAAAAGTAGCATAAGGCTACGGATGCCAATACCACAGTCTACCATCTTAGGGAGCTCTTTAATAAGCAAGCTAGATCCGAATAGTTCAAGATCTCTAAGTTGCTCTTCCACTCTAAGATGGTTGAAGGGACATCTCTAGTGCACCATACACTGAAGATGAATGGGTATATTGAGAGACTACATCAACTGGGCTTTGTAATGGACCATGAATTAAGTATTGACTTAATTCTCACCAGCTTATCCGATAGTTATGCACACTTTGTGCTTAACTATATAATGATTAAGATTACATCCATAATACTCGAACTTATTAATATGCTTAAGACAGCTGAACCTTATATTAAGAAGGAGAGTAAGGTTGTGATGCTGATACAAATTTGAAGCATTTAAAAAGTTTAAAGAATTCAAAAATGAAGTAGAGAAACAACTTGGCAAGAATATTATGACACTGGGATTTGATCCAGCTAAGAGTTTCAAGGTTATCTAAGGGATAATAAGATATTATCCTAGTGGACTCCACCTTACACACCACAACATAATGATATGATTGAAAGGAGAAGCTGAACCTTATTAGACATGGTAAAGTCGATGATGAGCTTAGTAGAACTCCCTAGGTCTTTTTGGGGTTATGCACTAATGACTATCGTTTATATGTTAAATAGAGTCCCTTCTAAGACAATTGATACTACTTCATATGAGATATGGAAAGGCAAGAAGCCCATAATTTCTCACATGAGTCTGGGGTGAAAGTCTGGGGTTATCCTACTTATATGAAGCGAACAACGCCGGACAAGCTAGAAGTTAAATCTGACTAATGTTTGTTTGTAAGATATCCTAAAGAAGTGATTGGATATCAACTTTACAATCCTCTAGAGTGTTTATTTCAAAGCATGCTACCTTCTTAGAGAAAGAGTTTCTTCTTAAAGGAGATAGTGGGAGTAAGGTTGAGCTTGAAGAAGTTCAAGATGTTGTAATAGATACATATCAACTACCTGAACCTGAGCTTGTTGTTTATGGATATGAAATAATAGCTATACCATCAGATACACAAGATCTTCATAGATCTAGTAGGATACATTCTGCTCCTGAAAGATATGGATTTCTCATAAGCAACCAGAATGATTTCTTGCTTATTCAGGATGATAAGCCTACTAGCTATGAAGAAGTTCTGAATAGTTCAAAATTTAATAGATGGCTAAATGCCATGCAATCATAAATGGATTCCATATATGAAAACCAGGTGTACACTTTGGTTGACCCATATGATGCAAATGGGTCTTCAAGAAGAAGAGTGATATGGAGGGTAATATGATTACCCATAAAGCTAGACAACTAAGGGTTATCGTCAAAAACAAGGAATTGACTATGATAAGACTTTTAGTCTAGTAGCTATGCTTAAATCCATTAGGATACTCATAACCATTGCTGCTCATTATGGTTATGAGATATGGCAAATGGATGTGAAGATGCATTTCCTAAACGGAAACCTTACTGAGAATGTGTTCATGACATAACTAGAGGGCTTCACATCTAAGGATGGTGAAAAGGTATACAAGCTTTAAATATCCATTTATAGATTGAAGCAAGCTTCCAAGAGTTGGAATATCCGATTTGATGAGACAATCAAAGAGTTTAGTTTCTCAAAAATATCCGGATGAACCTTGTGTATATAAGAAGGTTAGTAGGAGTGCATTTGTTTTCCTTATATTGTATATGGATAACATACTAATTATGGGAAATGATGTCTCAATCCTTTAAGCCATTAAAGTTAGGCTTTCCAAGAATTTCTCTATGAAAGACCTTGGTGATGCAACCTATATCTTAGGGATAAAGATCTATAAAGATAGATATGTGAGGTTGCTTGGTCTTTCTCAGTTTCTATATATAGACAAGATGATAAAGAGATTTAGCATGAAGTAGTCCAAGAAAGAGTTCATTCCCATGACACATGGGATTACTCTTTCAAAGTTTATATGTCCAAAAACACAAGATGAGAGTACTTGTATGAGTTTGATCTCATATGCTTCAGCTATAGGATCTATTATATATGCTATGATATGTACTAAACTCGATGTATCATATGCTCTAAGTGTCATGACCAGATACCAGTTAGACCTTAATGAGGGTCATTAAGAGGCTGTCAAGAAGTTCCTTAAGTACTTGAGAAAAATTAAGGATATATTCTTGATTTAAAGAGACAACAAGCTTAAGGTAAGCAAAATTTTGGATGCCAGCATCCAATTTGACAAGGATAACCAAAATCCTCTTTAGACTATATATTCACATTGAATGGTTGTGTAGTCAATTAGAAGAGTTCCAACTAGGTGGTGACTGTGGATTCCACAGCTGAAAGTACATTGCAACTTTTAAGGTAGCCAAGGAAGCGGTTTGGATAAGTAAAATTATCATAAAGTTAGAAGTGATTCCTAGTATTGTTAATCCAAAATGATTGGAATAACAATGGAGCCATCGTATGAGCAAAAGGAATCATGATCTCTTCAAAGATCCAAATATGTATGAATATTACCAACTGATTAGTGAGATCAATGGTAGATGTAACGTAATGATAGAAAGAGTTCCTATTGATTAGAATGTAACTGATCGAGTCACTAGACAAAAACCTCAAAATGAATATGATCATCATATCCTCGCCTATAATGTAATGTACAATGGCAATTGGATTTAGTGCAAGTGGGAGATTATTAAAATATGCCTTAAAGGCAATCACCTGAGGCATTTAATGTACATATTAGTAATGACATTCTTTCATTATATTGGTATTCGTTTACATATGAATTGATATATATCTTAAACTAATTAGTGGAAGACATTGAAACATAACATAACATGAAGAAAATCATGATAATGAGATTCCTATCATATGTAATTATGCTAGTATCTAAATTATCCCTAGTCATAGGAAAGAAGATGAGACAGTGTTGATTTGGATAGACTAGCACATATTATACTCTTTGATTGAATCAAGCAGTAGATCTCATAAGTTATGAACATGAGATATTCAGAGTTAACATATGGATGCTTGCTAAGAGTAGTCAAGTACATTGAATGACCTGCTATAAGATAATCATATGGATTATCTATTCAAATGTTAATGATAGTCTCATAATAGCAATTGTGCAAGTATCCTTAAACTTGAGGTACTCAAGAATGTTTTGACTCCATTCCTTATTGCCTCATAGAGGTCACTCATAAGATGGTGATTGGGTATAGCTTGAGGTATTCAAAGGTAATTAGGTAGATAATAGAGGATTCATTGCTCCCGATAAAGGGAGTGTATACCTATGGTCTCTTAGCAGGATCATTGCTTAGAAATTTCTAGTCGGAATGGAAATGTCATAAAAATGATGTTCAATGACATGTCTAATAAAGTAATGAGTCTCAATGACAAGATCTAATATCGCTTGGACTATGTGTGACATAGTCAGTCTAGCAGGAGCTAACATATAGTCCATGCTCTGAATCGAGTGGGGTATAGGATAGTGAAAGGTCGAATTGCATGGATATTGTCTATGTAAAGGTTCATAGTCAAAACACTGACTTTTCGGTCAATTAGGAGTCATGATGTGTTGTTAGATACTGCTCATGATTTGCTTGATATCAATTGTTATTTTGGTGGCCAGTATAACCGAGAATCTAATGGGTTACACACTTTGAAGTTGTGAAAGAGGAATAAAATGGTATTGGATTGGATCCAAAAATATGAAAGACTTATTTGGAGTCGGACAATGATGGGATCTCGAAAAAAAATTCTAGAGAAAAAATCGCTTGGGGGGGGGGGCGGGGGGGAGGGGGTCATAGGCTTTGTGGGCCGCAAAGGGCTACTAGCATGCGTGCATCAGCACGCATGATTGTGCCGTATCGAATTTGGCCAAATTACCAATTTAGTTCCTCAATCCTATTATGATATTTTGGTCTATTTAGGCAACTCTAGGGTTTCAAGAAACACCTATAAAAAGGGTTTTTCACTAGAAAATTTGACCTAACCTATATGAAAATTAAGTATTAATTTTCTAAGCCTTCTTCTCTCAAAGAATATTATTTTTGCTAGGACAAAAATAATTATTCTAGGCCATTTCCTAAGAGGTTTTCTCCTTTCGTCTTTGTATGGATTACCATAAGTTTGGTTTTGTTGTGGTTTGCAACAACCCGATAAGAAAATGTGGTGAAAATTTTCAAAGGTACCAAAAGGTAAAATCTTCAAATCTTTATTTTTGTTAAATTAATTTTGATGACAGAAGTTGAATCCTTGGTTCTCGGTTTTGTATGGATTACCATATGCTTGGTTTTGTTATGATTTGTGATAACTCGATAAGAAAAGGAGGTGGAAAATTTCAAAGGCACCAAAGGTAAAATTTTCAAACCTTTATTTTTGTTAAATTAATTTTGATGACAGAAGTTGAATCCTTGGTTCGGGTTTCGATTTCTTTTTTATATTTTCCGATGCATTTCATTATATATTATATACATCATCAAAACCCAACAGTGTCCACCATATCTGCTGGCCTATCCCAAGTACCCAATGTCATGTCTACTTTAGATGTCTATGGTTGCTCCTTAGTATCCTCTTCAAATCCCAAACACTGGCGCCACACTGCTTATGACGCCTGATGGTCAAACTCTTGTTGATGCATAACCATATTTGTAAAGGTCGTGAATAAGTCATAGCCGGTAATGGGCAAACAATGTCGATAACTCATATTGGTTTATCCTTTTACTCTTTTGCTAAACATACTAATTTGATATTAAATGATGTGCTTCATGCTCCAATCTCTCAAAACCATTACTTTCTATTCAAAAATTCACAAAGAATAATAATTGCTTCTTTTGAATTTGCCCTTCTTCTTTTTGTGCTAAGGACATATGGAGCAAGGAAATCCTCTTGCAAGGTCAGAGTAATGCGGGATTGTATGAGCTATCCTCTTAGCTACAGGCATTTCATAGTGATTTAGTCAAGTTTGATCAATGGCATTCTAAATTAGGTCACCTTAGAATTTTAGTAGTTTCAAAAATAATTAAAGACAATTGTTTACCCCATTCAGGTGATTTCAATAATTTTTTTTTGTGATTCATGAAAATTGGGTAAATTAGCCAAAATTCTAGTTGCTTCTATTGAACATACTACTTCTTCTCCGTTTGAAATTATTCATTCCGATGTTTGGTGACCA
This sequence comes from Balakata baccata, assembly GCA_949630135.1. Classification (NCBI taxonomy): domain Eukaryota; kingdom Viridiplantae; phylum Streptophyta; class Magnoliopsida; order Malpighiales; family Euphorbiaceae; genus Balakata; species Balakata baccata. The sequence goes on from CATIWF010124221.1 coordinate 16,201, forward strand.
ACCCCAGTCACAAGTAATTTATGTTTCAATTATTTTATTTTGTTTGTGGATGATTTTTCTTGCTTTACATGGATTTTTCCTTTACGCAATTTAATTCTTCTATTAAGGCATTCCACTCTGATTGGGATGGAGAAAACCAAAAATTAAATTCATATTTTAAAACTAAAGGCACCATTCACCGGATTGCTTGCCCATATACGCATGAACAAAATGGGTTGTTTGAAAGAAAAATCCGACATATTGTTGATATGAGTCTTACTCTTTTAGCTTATGCATCCATTCCTTTTCGCTTTTGGTCTTACTCATTCATTCATGGCACGAAACCTAAATACTTGGATTCCAAAATTTTAGGCTCTGTGGTTTTTTCCTTATTTGAGACCTTATAATGTCCATAAATTTTCTTTTAGAAGTAAACAATGTGTTTTTCTTGGCAAATCATCAAATCATAATGGTTATTTTTGCCTAGATATTGGCACAGATAGAGTTTATATTGTTCAACATGCCATATTTAATAAAAATATTTTTCCATTCAAAAATCACAATTCTTTTACTTTAGGTTCAACTATTTCACATGAAATTCAATGGCTAGTAATGCAAGTTCTCGATTCTCCGTCCTTGCATTCAGGTATGTCTCCTTCTTTGTCTGTTTCTTCTCCTGCACCGCCCCTTCTTCTCCATCACTCGTCCATCCTATGTCATGTTTACTAATTCAGATACTGACAGATATACTTACTTTGAGACGAGATGCATTGTATTGATTAGAAACCACTAAGTATCGAAATAGTACTAAAATGACAAAAATCAAATCTTAAATTTAATAAAAGTTAAAAATTTAAAATATAAATATTTACTAATAGTTAATCTAGTGAAATGGAAAATTAGAATCAAATTGTAAAAATATAATTTTTGCTTCAGTGAGAATTGTGAAACTAAAGAACCGTTATGCAAAATAAATTATTAGTGTATTCAATTGTAGAAAATTAATTAGATTTTGAAATTGACGAAATTAAAATTTAGGTATGAATTAAATTGAAAAGAGAAAAGATTAAAAAATTAAATTGAAAATTTTATATATAATTAATCATTATTAAAATTAATTTAATTAATTAAGGCTAATTAATATTAATCTACCTATACATGACTTCCTTGTGAACTACATGCATCAAATCACCAAAACGTCATCTTACAAACATGGCAAATGGAAGAGATGTAAGAAAGAAGGGAAAAGATGTAAGAAAGAAAGAAAAAAATTGAATAAGATAAGAATTATCCTTTCTTTTAAATATAACCACCCATTTGGGTTGCTGTTATTTTGTATTTTATATAAATTTTTGTGAAACATGCATTACATATAACATGTGGGTTAAGCATTTCGAGAATTAAATTGTGTACAATTTGTAAATAATATAGATAAGTTTAAGTATATTCAAGAAATGATTTAAGTATATTACTCTATGGGTTGTGAATATATATATAAAAAATTACATGTAGAATATAATATTTGAACAGGTACTATGAGATAGGTTGTGATATTACCTTACTCGGCTGTTACTAGATGGGTAAGGAGGTGTTATATTTAGTGGTATCAGAGCTCAGTTAAGGCGGTCCTTCGTAGATTAATAAAAGCTAGAGTTAGACATGCATGCATGCTTATCAACATTCACTTGGTGTCATGGTTTTTAATAAGTTGCTAATATATTATGTGTATCCTTGACGAAAATCTGATGGCATAATCATTTATATGAGAAAGAGAAATTTCAAGGATGAAATTTTTTAAGAGGGAGAGAATTGCCACGTCTACTAATTCAGATACCGACAGACATGCATACTTTGAGATGAGATGTACCGTAGTGATTTGAAACCCGGTGCTTGACTATCAAAATAGCATTGAAATGACTAAAATCAAATCTAAAATTTAGAAAAAAAGTTAAAAATTTAAAATATAAGCATTTACCAATAGTTAATTGAGCGAAATGGAAAATTAGGATTAAATTGTAAAAATATAATTTTTGCTTCAATGAGAGAATTATGAAACTGAGGAATCGTTATAATAAGAATTTTGGTGCATTCAATTGTAGAAAATTAATCAGATTTTGAAATTGAAGAAATTAAAATTTAGGTATGGATCAAATTGAAAAGAGAAAAAATTTAAAAATTAAATTGAAAATTATATATATAATTAATCATAATTAAAATTAATTTAATTAATTAAGGCTAATTAATATAAATATACCTATACATGACTTCCACGTGAACTTCATGCATCAATTCACCAAAAGTTACATCATACAAATGTGGCAAATGGAAGAGATGTAAAAAAGAAGTGAAAAGATGTAGGAAAGAAAGAAAAAAAAAATGAATAAGATAAGATTATCTTTTCTTTTCCTTATCCTAAGTCATCCAACTCATCAAATTCAAGGGATTTATTATTATTCCTTCCTTCTTATCTTCATTTTTTGAAGACCGAACCCATTTCTTCAAATTTCTGCATTATTCTTTCTTCATTTTCTCATATCGAAAATCATCTCTTAATTTTTTTTTTTAAATTTATTTTAAATTATCGTTTCCCAAATGTAAAGTTCTAGGTTTAAAGACTAGGAAAAAGAGAGAAGCCATCTCCACTTTATATCTTTTCTACCCGAGACATGGTGAAAGATTAGGGGCTTGACCAGCACTCAAAGGTGGAATTAAAGATGTTGCATGTAGATTTTGAAGTTTGAGTGGAGGAAAGGAAGGTTTGCATATGGAATAATTGGCATAAAAGTGGAGAAACAAGCCTTACATGTCGATAATTGAGTCAAGAAAGGCACGAGGGAAGATAGATAATGAAGCGGTAGTATTAATTACTTTGAAAATTTTTAAGGCCCATTAACACTAAAGGAATCCGATCATGACCGAACAAGGACTATGTAGACAAGAAGAAAGCCTAGCTAGGTCTGTGCATACTTTTTTTTAGCAATAAGTAACATTTTGAAATTTAATGATATTGTACTTACAATTAATGTTCATTTTAAATTGATTTATAGTTGTATAATTTTATGATTTAGTTTTATTAAATGCTTGTTTTATGCAGTATAAGTATTTGATATATGATTAGAGAGTTAAAATATCAGTAAATGAGTTAAAAATTGCGATATAGAAGATGGATTTTATAGAAATGGTAAAATTATTGAACAAAGTTAAAATTAGAGTGAAATTATATAACAAGAGAATATTGGCCCATGATTAGTGCCTTGGCTAAAATATGATAGATAGGTTGGTATGTCAATTAGAAATGACGAAACTTTATAGTTAGTTATTAAAAAATGATGGCGCATGATATCCAGTTATTTAGATAATTATTATACAATTGTAAAGTCATAATGACCGTAAGGTCACGACTATATAAGGTCGTGATCTATATGTGTCTCCCTACAGTCTGGTTCCGATAATATAATTTTAGGCACTTAAGTGAAGTAAATAAATGAAAAAAAAATGAAATGACATGATTTGTTAATATACATATTATTTGAAAATCAGTAAATAAAATTTGATTTGATAAAATCCTTGTTGCTTTACGTTTCATTGAAAAGTTTAGTTATGGTATTAAAAATTATTGTTTGTATTATTGTTATTATTACTATTATCAATTTTATTAATTACGGCCATAAAGTATGCACCATCAAGCATAATTTAGCCTGAGAATTCTTTTTCTCCCACGTAGGTATTAGATTGAAAGTAATGAAAGGGGATGTCAATAACTAGAGCCGCATAATTAGTGGAATCCATCAAAGTAACGCAACACATAGAACTTTCCACTTGGGTTGATGTTATTTGTTATTCTATCTAAATTTTTGGAAACATGCATTACACATAGCGTGTGGGTTAAGCATTTCGAGAATTAAATTGTGTACATTTTGTAAATAATATAGATGAGTTTAAGTATATTCAGAAAATGATTTAAGTATATTGTTGTATGGGTTGTTAATTTATAAAAAATATTATGTGTAGAATATAATATTTGAACAGGTACAACAAAATAAATAGGTTGTGACATTATCTTACTCAGCTATTATCAGACGAGTAAAAGGGTGTTACACGTTAGCCCAACCACTACTCCTTTCACTATTTCATATGATCAACTCAACTTAGTTGTTGATCTCGCTGAATATAACCAACCCACCAAACATCTCGTGCCCACACCTTGACTTTACGCCCCACCTCCTTAGCTAAACACCACGCTAATCTTTCTAGCAAATCCTTGCCGAATTACTTGGAACAAGAACCGCAAACTTTTCATTAAGCTAGTAAATTAGTTGAATGGCAAAAGGCTACGTCAAATAAGATAAATGCATTGTTGTCCAATAACAATTGGAACTTAGTTCCTAAACCTTTAAATGCTAATATTATTTCAAATAAGTGGATTTATAAGATCAAAAGGAACTCTGATGGTACCATTGATTGATACAAGTCGTGCTTGGTTACAAAGGGTTTCACTCAACAAGAAGACATCGGCTACAAGGAGACTTTCAGTCTTATAGTCAAATATACAACTATTCAAACAATGCTTGCTCTTGTTGTTTTGAAACACTAGCCCATCAAGCAACTTGATGTTTCAAATGCTTTTCTCCTTGGTTATTTGTAGGAAACCATTTACATGACACAACCAACTGGTTATGTTGATCAATCTCGGCCAAATTTTGTTTGCAAATTAAATCGCTCTTTGTACTGTCTCAAGTCAGAACCACCAGCCTGGTTCTCATGACTTGGGCAATTTTTGCATCAACATCACTTTGTTTCCTCTAAGGTCGATTCATCTCTTTTTATTTTGTATTAAAATACTAATATCATTTACATCCTTATTTATATAGATGATATTATCATCATTAGCTCCTCCTCAAATCTTATTAATGACAGTAATTTCCGGTGAAAGATTTGGGACCCTTGCACTATTATCTTGGTATTGAGGCCACAAGGGATGCCACTGGTATGATCTTAACACAGTCTAAGTATGTCCGAGATCTCTTTGATAAGGTAGGTCTTTCCAATTCTAATTCATGCTTAACACCAATGGCCACTTCTCCAACACTTTCAAAACTATGCGGAATATTTCTTAGTTTACGGTATTTATCTAAACTAATTACAATTTTAGTGTAATTTTTGTAAAATTTACATATTTGTTGTAGTTTTATTAGTATTTACAAATTTGTGTTAGTTTTGACCGAGGTACGCAGTTGGACTGGCGAGCAAGGAGACATGAAGAATTTTGGGAGAGGCGTGTGCCACGTGGCCCCCTTCCCAGGCCTCCCCACATCCCTGCATGCCCCATCCCCACACTCCGTGCATGCCCCATGCATGTGAAATTTGTTATTTATTAAAATTTGTTAATTATTTTTTAGAAAAATAAAGATATAATTTATAAATTAAAGTTTGATAAATTATATTTAGTAATACTTAATGAAAATTAAGTAAATTAAGTTAATAAATATTAAATTAAAGTATTTAGAATTTAAAAATACAATAATTAAAATTTAGGCAATAATAATTT
>CATIWF010124256.1:0-121669 GCA_949630135.1 Balakata baccata
GTGTAAAATTAATACTATTTTGGTATGTTGGGTTGAAGGTGCGCTTATATATGAAAAGAATAAGGTAATAAATAAATAAAAAATAAAAGAAAAAAGTTTTTATCATTTTATAAAAGGGAAAAAGTAGTGATAATAGAGATGAAAGGGAAGAAGGGATTAGAATAATACAAAGAGGCATCATGATGACCCGAAACATTAGCAATTTGGATACATAAAATGAATCAAAATTATGCTTTTGACTGAAAATATGTATATATTAAATATATGCTTTTGCTTCTTTCTTTTGTCATCATAACATAAATTTAATCTATCTATCCATCTCTCTTACATTAGCGGATAAAATGCTTCTGTCATTGAGCTGCAAGAACACACGTGATTGTCACATGGGTTATAAGAGAGACCATGATTTTTCTCTTCTTTTTTTTTTTTAATTTTCTTTTTGGTGGATACCCTAAAATGAGACTAATGGGTCAATGTTGAATCCCTTTCTAAAGCTTCTGTGTGTCTGTTATATAGAAATTATAGGAATGAGCCATTTTGGTTACCCTTATCTCTCAGCAGAATCATCAGAAAACTATGGATGGGTGCTTTAGCTAATAGTTCCCTTCTTATCCATCTTTGCTTTGAAATGCCAGCCTGCCCCATTTTGTTGGTATTTTGAATTCACACCCTCTTTCCTGTGAACCAATGACTATTGCTGCTCTTAGTGCTCTTATTTCCTTCCAATATCTACTATTTATTTATTTATTTTTATGTATTATACAGCAAGTTGTCATCACAATATGGTGATGATTATGATATTGATATTTTTGAAACAAAGGTGATAGGACAAAAATTTGAATCATGCGTTGCCTGTACGAACGTCATGTAATTCATTATCATGAATAATCATATTAACGAACAGAGTCATGTCGAACTTTTATCTAATAAATGTATTTCTTCCAAAAGTCATGGTTTATTGTACGTATTAGTTCTAGAATTACTACAATTATCCGAGTAGCAGATATCATCAAATAAATTATAACTGATTTAATGATTCATTTGCCAGTTTTATAGTCTTAATTAGTTTATATTTACGTATGCATGACTTAATCTAAAAATTTGAATTCAAAATCTCACACCAGTACTACTAAACTAAAACTTATTATACGATGATGATATTATAAGTTATAAACAAAGCCTATTGGAATGATCATTAAAATAAAGAATTAGAGAAAGAAATGAATACAGTTTCTTGGATACATCATTCATTGAGTGCAATAGATGTATGAATGCTGGTAAAATAAGATTATTATTAAATTTTTTTTTTTATAAAAGATATAAACTCAAAATTTTATAGTTCTAATTATCAAATCCATATTAACTAAATTTCAAGTTAAGAGCATATTGCATTAACAGAATTTATGTGCATATGTAGTATAGGAATCTAAGAAATTCCTATAGATGACCAATGGCCAAATATGACTAGGGGCATGTGACCTAAAGAAAGGATACGAGCCCTTAGAATGTCTGGTTATGAGGAAGCTCAAATCAAATGGGTAAAAGAGTACGGATTATATAGATAGATAATTTTTTTTTTTTTTTAAAAAAACACTTATAAGGAAAATTGGGACATCAATAGTCTTGTGCCAGCCCTATTTTATAAAAATACATATTGAAGGGTCAATGGATAGATAAGTTATGTTTCACAAAGGTAGCAAAACGCCATTCTTTTCGGCTTTGATGCCCCATTTATTAGACATGTCCCATGGCAATATTGTCCCCAATACTCTTCCTCCTTAATGGGGTCGCATTAATCACAAGTCATATATAATTCCAACTTAATAGTAATACTGATGAGATGAGGTGTACTTAATTTTTTTAGTGCATTATTAACCGGTCATTGGTAATATATGAATTCTAACTAATCTAATTTGACTTTACTCATGACCCATTATAAGATAAAACTCTCCCAATATAGAATTTTTTTTTATACAACTCAAACCCAAGACTTTATTTAAGGGAAGAGCTACCAAATCATGTCAATCAATCATGTCGTAGATAAGATGTACTTAATTTTAATTTATAAGAAAAATATAGATTGCTAGCTGTTTGGAAATTATTTAATGGGACCAAATGCAAATACCATGTATTGTCTTTCAAATTCTCTCTCCTTTAGTAATACTTATGGGAAAACACTTATTATATTGAGATCAATATTTCATAGTCATGTATCTCTTCTTATTCCACATTTCCATCTTATGATATAAATTAAAATCTACTTTGTTATTTATTTATTCTATTAAGAAAGAAAGTAGAGAAAGAGAGAGACAAAGACTTTGATTATATGATTGTCCTATAAGCAATTTTCATTTAAAAATAGATGAAAATACAGACATTGAATTAAAAAAAATGTAAAGATCAAGTAGTAATAATAATAATAATAATAATAATAATAATGATAATAATAATAATAATAATAATAATAATAATTGAAAAGGCATTCAAAAGTTGAGATTTTTCTTTTCTTTTTAAGATTTTCCAAAAATAATTATATTGTAAATAGCTTCATTTAATAGCATTAATTGTGTGGGCAATGTCAACTAAAATCACATGCAATGGGGCATAAAAAAATGTTGAATGTCTACTCTAATTAACTCAAAGGGCACATTGGATTCCTCTTTGTAGAGAGAGAGAAAGACAGAGAAACATATATAGCACAAAGGGATGAGGGACTGTGTTTTGTGCTGTCTTTGTTCTTAATTAGTCATTGTTGTTTATTGATCATATATTTCTTCTATTGGTGTATATATTCTTTGAACATTAATTTTTATATGCATGAAGCTGTTTCTCCAAAGTTAATATCCACTAAAAGAATTATTTATTCGTTGATATAAAAATATTTATCATTAATTAAAATGGAATTAATTGTAAATCTTCATTTAAGCCACATCCTTTTCTTTAATGATTGGGATGCTTGAATTGGAGATGATTGCAAGTTTGATGGCCCAATTAAAAGTTATTAGGCCCATGATGCTATTAATTCCCTTGATTCACACTCTTCATTCCACTAACTATATATTTTGAGACTACTAAATTAATGTGAATCATTTCCCCAAATCAAATTGGTATCATCATGCCATGCCATTGTGTTAAAAGTTAAATAGCTTCACTTAAACTACACTCATTTTTATGCCTTTTGATTTATGCTTCGACTACTCAAACTAAAGCTTGATTGGAAAATGATGTTTTCTTCAAGTTTCGTCTTAGCTCTCAAAATACACGTTTCTCCATTGGAAAATGAAGTTAGTAGCTTTTAATATTTGTGGTGTTTACCTCGAGAGTGTAGGTGATGAGGCTATGAAGCCTTATATGCATATATGTACTATTTGAGTTGTTATACCATAGGCTTGAATGCATAGTACTAGGCATACCTAAGACCCATTGACACATGCGGAACCAACGACGTTAATTTTCGTTTATGCAGATACATTATTTTATGACTGTATATTTATTATTTTAATAATTATAAATATATTATTTAATAATTGTAGATTCATTATTTAATAATTGTAGATATATTATTTTATAACTGTAAATTTATTATTTGTTTTAATGAGTCAATTTTGTCTTTTCTTATATATTTGATTATTTGCTTATTAGGTTCAGAATCATTATTTAATAACTATAGATACATTATTTTATAAATGTATAATCATTATTTGTTTTCATAAATTTCTTTTATCTTTTCATCTATATGTTTGATTATTTGCGTACCAGTTTCAGATTCATTATTTAATGACTATAGATACATTATTTAATAACTGTATATTCATTATTTTAATAACTATAGATTTATTATTTAATAATTGTGGATTCATTATATAATAACTGTAGATACTTTATTTTATAATTGTAGATATATTATTTACTTTCATGAACTAATTTCGTCTTTTTTTATATGTTTGATTATTTGCTTACTAAGTTCGGATTCGTTATTTAATAACTGTATATACATCATTTTATAATTGTACATTCATTATTTGTTTTCATAAATTTTTTTCATCTATATTTGATTATTTGCTTAACAAGTTCAGATTTATTATTTAATGATTGTAAATATTATTATTTTATAATTGTAAATACATTATTTGCAATGGAACAAAGAATCATAAAAAAACAAATCAAACATAATACTAAAAAAAAAAAAGAAATCCAATAGCAGAAGAACAATAAGAAAAAAAAAAAGAATTCTACTATCTCACAAATCAAACTATCACAAATCATATTATCAATAAGAATATGTTTATCTATTTGCAATTGAACAAAAGAATTAGAGAAAAACAAATCGCAAGAATAGAAAAATAAAAAGAAAAAAATCAGAAAAATCTATGAGAAAATCGCAGAAGAACAAGAGGAAATAAATTGCAAAAGAAGAAGAAGAAGACGAAGAAGAAGAAGAAAAATCTGGCACATGTAATGCCCACATATAGGACTTAGTTGTAATATATGAATAAATGACATATGAAGAGGCATTTTGGTAATTAAAAGTAAAAATTTAAAATATAAGTAAAGATGGCATATGGTGGGCATATGAGAGGTATATTGGAAGGTTAAGAAGGTATATTTAAGGTATATGTGGGGTATATGGTTGGTTTTGGATCATGGGTTTTGAAAAGAGTTGAAAAAGAAAAGAAGATTTGTGTAAAAAATATTATTCATGACCATGAAAGAGTTTTGTTCATGGGTGTGAAAGGGCTTTATTCATAACCGTGAAAGAGTCATGTTCATGACCGTGAATGATTTGTTTACGGCTATGAAAGAGCTTTGTTTATAACCGTGAAGGATTTGTTTATGACCGTTGTGATGCCCACTAATTAGGGCCTAGTTAGAATAAATGTATGAGTGGTAGACATAGAAATCATATGACATATATTATGAATAAAATTGAATAAATAACTAAATTAGAAATTAAAATAAATTTAATTATTAACATAGTTAATTTGATTAAATTAGACTATATAATTAAATTTCAATTCAATAAAAACCAGTACGATTAGATATATATAAGAAAATAATAATAATAAAGTGGCCAACTAAAAAAAAAAACTAACAGGTGAGAGGCAGTGGAAACGCTGCCCATTTGGCCATATATATATATAATTCTTCAAAAAAACCATTTGCAAAATTGGTTTGTAGAAATATATATGTGAAATTGATTGAAACTAGTTCATAGAGAAGTATCAATGAGATATCTCATTTTTTTTGCTTGCGTCGATCAATTTAGGGGCTGAATTAAACGAAACTCAAGACATGAAAATTGTAGGTCTATTTGTACTCTAGTTGTCTACTAAATCTCGTATAAATCCCCCTTGTGAAGGTTGATTTATTGTGAAATGAAATAAGATTGTTCCTTGATTAAGCTGCTTCCCTGTGTTTGTATAGTTCTAGCAAATTCGTACTCATTTTTAAACTATATTTAGGCTGAATTAATTAAAGTATAATTGTGTCTTAAGTAAACCTTAGTGAAAACTAAACTTTAAAATGTTGTGTATTTTGTGAGTTCATAAAAATGGACACAGATGGTTTGTTTCTCAATGTTGAACTAGTTGCATTGTCCCTATTAATTGAGAATTTTAGAGACCGAATGAGTAAAAGTGGTTAGCATAAAAAATGTTTCAAATTATCTTACCTAAGTTTCTATAAAGTTTCATAATAATATAATATACACGTTGAAATATATTAATTTTTAAAAATGGTATGTCAAAACTACCTGAGAATAGAAGACACAACAAAATTTGAAATTGCACCAAAATTTGTGTAATGGCTCAAAAATTATGAAATTTTAGTATATTATAGTTTATGTATTAAATTTAATTAGGAATAAGAACCGGCTAAATTAGATAAGTGTAGAAAAAATTATAGGGTCAATAATCTTTCAAAGTCATATTGCCACTTAATAGTTATTTATTTAAACCAAATTAAGAATAAGTATTTTAACAAAGTATTAATCAATTATGTTTTTAAATTAGGTCCTTAACAAAGAGAAAAACCACAAAAATAGACAAGCTCCAAATTTTAGATTTTGGAAAGGCACTGTTGAGATTTGTACATATATGCATTCTAGTTTGTTCAAAATGTATGAATGTGTGTATATGGCATAATTTATGTATTAAAATGATAAAATTTTATATAATGGCATACTTGGCATTATGAAAATGTTATTAATTATGGTTATAAATTGAAGATATATTAGCTTTGATTTTATAGAAAATTAATATAGAGTATGCTAACTTCCTATAATTAGTAATATATGCTGAAATATCATGTTATTATATGATTTTGAAATAAATTAAGAATGTATGATTATGTTAATGTAAAATGAGCATTGATTATGGCAAACAATGATATAATAAAAAATAAATAATTAATAATTTTAATTATTCATTTCTCTATCTGAGAGCTACCTTAGAATAAATAATGCATCATTAGTGGGGATTTTGATGCCGATATAAATGTAATTTAAGGATAGGGTGGCTTTAACTCTGAGAGAGCTCATGATCCTATTTATATATAATTGTAATTATACTTAGTCAAGATGGCTGAAGCTCCGCGAGCGCCTTTGAATTGAAATTTTGGAGAGTAGGGTGGCTAAAATTTTGTGAGCATCTCTACTTCACACCTCATATCCGAACGATCCGAGCATGAGATTTGGGCTAATAATTTTTTATTAAAGATTTAAAATTAATAAAAAGCGAAAAAATAGAATTTAAATGAATTACTTAATTGGATTTATTTATATAAGTTTGCCATGTTTAAATTATGTATAAATAGTATGAAAAAAATTAGGAAATAAAATAAATATTCAATCTTTATAGTAAGAGTATGAGAATTTTACATATTGGTATAATTATTTTAATTATATTATATGTTTGTTAAATTTAATTTTTTTTTAAATTGTTGTGTTTTGCATTTTGTGAATGCATGAGAAAAACTGTAATGTTTATATGTACCACTAAACTAGAGATAGTTTAACGTGAGTTTCTCTCACACAAAAATTGAAGTTATAGATAGTAGATAGTAAAGTTAATCAAGAAGAAATCACAGTTCATATCATAAGAGGCACAGAAGGCCTAGCTAGAAGGTCGATTACTTATTGCTTTTGTTTTGATTTTAATCATGTATTTAAGTAGTTGACTCGTTTTGTATATGTATTAAGAATATATCTAATAATTAGAAATATTTGATATATATATAAATATGTTAATTGATACTGTAGAAAAAAAAAATATGTTAAATATATTATAAAAATAAGTAATTAAATTATTAATTATAAAGGAAATAAATTCGGATATGGTTATTTAATTGGTTAAGTTACGTGATATTCTACTTATATGATGAGATTGTTCCTATTATATAGGTGGGGTGTCAAAACTGTGAAAGAGTGTTGTTCATGGCCGTGAATGTCGTATTTTGATCTTCTTGGGCAGAATAGCTCATGGCCAAGGCAAAAATTGGTCATGACTGTGAACCTGGTTGGGAAGGGGACTACTATAAATAGTCTAAACTCCGTTTATTTCCTTTAAACCCAATCCAAAACGCCCCAAAACCCTAGCAAAGCCCCAAATCCTCAGAAAACTCATTCCCTACATGATTATGATAAATTCTAAACTCTCAAAACACAAGGATCTACTATTCAATAGCAAGAATCAAACATGAATTTGAGACATTTATCAAGGAAGAAGAGGAAGTTGGAAAGATAAAGTGTGGAGTTTGAGGGAACTTGGCTTTTCCACCAAATTAACCTTATTTTCTTCCTTATTTGTATAAGATTTCATGTTTCTCCTCTTCTTTTAACAAGTTTGTGATTGATTGGTGTGATCTTTCCAAAATGGGTAGAAACCCATTTATAGATGGGTAAGGTTGATGTGGAATCTTGAGTATTCTTTGGAAGAAACTCTCTTCAAGGCTAGATTAAATTGAATTATATGCTAATTGATGGATTTAAGTAAGAAAGAGCCTAGCTTAATAGTTTTTGAGTTAGGATTTAGTGTATATGGCAATGCGTGGTTATATATATTGAAATATAGTTGTAGTTAATGAGAAATAGTTATGGTTATGTTTAGGTGATGCCTCTGGAAGGTGGAATCATCCACCAAGGAGGTAAGTACACATGAAATCTTATACATAGGAGGTAAGTACACATGATATATATTTACTTATGGTTGATTGGATTTTGAGTTGGCTCCATAGGAGGTAAGTACACATATACATCTTGATTTGTTGAATGACATAAAAATGAAATAAATGGTATGTTAATTAGTAACTAAAATAGAAATGGAAACATGTATTAGATTAATTGAAATATAAGAGCTATAAATGATATAAGTAGAAAGGGTAGCTAAGTCAAGTTTGATTAAACAACATGGTTTTAATATGCTAAAAATATTTAAGTCTTATCATAAGTAAACATGTGTTCGCGATACCACTGATAGATAAAATAATGATGGTATGGATATAATAGATCAAAATTATGTTTAATTGGATATGAATTAGGTTGTTTAAAGGCTTAAAGGTAAGAAAATAAGGTCAATGAACAAATAAGGATATTGAATAAGATTAAGGAAATATGAATAAGTTAAATATGATTGATAAGGATAAGGTTACATGGCAAATACCCAAGAAATGGCTCTTGAACTTGTATAAGATATAGTAATTAAATAAATGATAAAAATATGACTTCGCATTTTAGACATAAAAGTTATCAATAACAAAATATGAAGAATGAAATAAAGGGAACATGTAACTTGAGTTCTTAAATATGATTAATTGAAGTTAATAAAGGTATTTATACATGTATATTGTGGGGTTACTAACCCAATTGTTTGTAAGATAGGTTTAATGTTTATTTTAAGAATTGATAATTGGCATTGCATAAGGTCTAAGAAAGCACTTAAGGAGTATGGAAAATGGCATAAAAAAAAGGTAAGTCCCTTAATTGAGATTTGTAAATTGTTGAGTTGAAAATATGTGGAACTTGTATTTATGATGTTAATTGATTGAGATTGGCATGACAATTATATAAAGGTGATTTTGCATGCTGATAGGAGTGGCTATACTTAGTTAGCCTTAGTGCCTTACTTATGAAACTGTGAACTTTGACATTTAATATAAAACATGCAAGCTTGCACAATTAGTACATATTAATAAACATGTGAAATGGTAAAATTGTATGGGTAATAAAGGCATGATTTATCATGAGTGTTGATAGGTGGGGTGACAATTGAATGACTATAGAGGCTATTGTGTGTGATATGCATGAAAAGACGTTAAATTTGATATCTAAAAATGGAAATAGTCCCTTTCATAATTAAGTTGAAATTTTGTCATGATTATCACAACTAGGCCAAGAGTCACATTCGTGAAGATGCTATTCATAGTTAAGTTGAAAGTTGTAATATGATTTGCAAATGCACTTGTAATATGTCAAAACATTTTTATATGATGTTATACTATAAGAAAACATGTTTATGAACTTGAATATGCATGAGATTGTGATTATATGCTATGCATATGGACTAAAGCATATAAAACTATAAGGAAACAAAAAGGAATATGGTATTAAATACTCATTTCTCTACCTGAGGACTACGTTAGGATAAATGATGCATCATGAAGGGGATAAGTGATATGTATCGACGAGATGTATAAGTGACGATTAGATTGACTAGCCATGGACTAAGTGTTCCTATTCCTGATACTCATACCCATTATTATACTTAGTCAGATTGGCTTAAGCTCGGATATGAGTGTACTTGTCTTGAGGAAGTTTAGATGAGCATATATGTTATAGTGGATAAGTAGGATGACTAGCTCTGGACTAGTGCACCTACTTTATACCATGTATACAAAGTGAGTAAGATGTCTAGCTTTAGATTGAGTGTGCCTACTTCGTACTCCGTATCCAATTAGTTTGGAAATGAGGTTTGGGTTGTTTATTGAAAAAGAAAAAGAATAAGGAAAGACAATATTAAAATATAAAGAGAAAGTGAAACATGAGATTTTATTAATAGCATGAACAACATGTTGTAAAATGATTATAAATGTTATGAAAATTGTATATTATTCTTTTATGATATATATAGCTTGGTTTCACATATACCCCACGTGCATTAAGAAGTGAGATATGAAATATGAAAGAACCGTTGAACGGTTAACCTTGTGACAATTATCTCATGGTATAAACAAGTTTGATATTAAAATGTTGGGATAATAAATAAAGAAAAAAAGGATATGCATTCATGAATCAAACGAGCATATATTATAAGAGTTATAGAATAAATATATAACATTGCTATGATTATGTGTTTTTAATATGATTGTATCATCAAATTTCTATGTCACAAATTTTACGATTACATGTTAAGTATGTTAAGCATATATGTATTACTAAGTTATGAAAAGCTTAACGTATCTATTTATACACGCAGGTCATGAAACTAGTATAATATCGAGATAGCAGTTGATAGCAAAAGTGTCATAGTCCATGCGGAGTAGAGATAATATAGGTCCGGATTTAGACCGGACACATTTATATCATGTATTTATTTATTACATTCATTTATGAGAATGTAATTAATTATAGTCGTTGTTATATAATTATGAAAAAATGATGTAAGAAAACATAAAAGCCTCAACTAAGCATAATAAGGATGCATGTGATGAAGGCTTTATAGGCTCATGATATTAGGTGATATATAATTAGACATGTGAACAAGAACTAGTGATCACTCGTATAAATTATACTAGATAGGTTGGATAAGTAAATCCAACTAAGTATATGTATGCATAATATAGTGATGTATTACATAAAAGAAAATTTTAGATTTTGAACATATTCACAGCTACCTAGTATGTAGCACTCCCTATGTATTAGGGGTCGTATTCCTGATATATGGGAAGATGTTACCGCATGTGTGAGCTCACCTGAGGGCATGTAGTAAGTTGCATCTGGGTGCATAGCATAAATTGCCCTATTTGAGTGCATGGATTGAGACTCTCAATATGGGTTAAGGTTATTGAGTCTTGTATGCATACCTCTGTAAATTATATTATTGACTTTGTGTTAATCAAGTTCATTATTTATAATTTACAGATTTATAATTATAGATTCATTATTTATAATTTACAGGTTCATCATCTATAACTTACAAGTTAATCATCTTTAACTTATAGATTCTTCAAATATAACTATAGATTTATTGTTTAGTACATACAGATTCATTATCTATAATTTACTGGTTTTATTGTTTAGAATTTATAAGTTTGTCATTTAAAATTTACTGATTCATCATTTAGAAATTACGGTCGTTTAGAACTTGCAGGTTCATCGTTTAAACTACAAATTCTAAACAATGAACCTGTAAATTTATAAACAATAAACCTGCATATTCTAAATGCATGCAATTTTTTTTGTCAATGTCCCACATTTTGCACGTGTTAATGATCCAGATTTATAGTACAAGATGAATATTGATTCATGATACAACAATCCATATGCCTCCACTAGTAAATTGATAATTTATGTTTAGTAAACATGTTTTTGTAAATTTATATCAAAATTATAACTGATTAAGTGTGATCATCACTATAGCCTTAGGATTAGCCTGAATCAAAACATTTGGGGCTGAGTTCACTTAATTAGTGTCGATCACAATGCAATATACATAAAAAATGATAAGAGTGTTATTAATTGTTCAAGTTTGGAGAAAATCTTTTGTATAACCCTTTGTTTTAGATAAAAGATGAAATAAATTTTGTCTCTTCAAGCTTTTGATTCATGTAGAAATGATGGTACCAAAATTTTTGCATATGTATCAAATTGGTACCAAAATTTATTTTTTGTATTAAATTGTTACCAAACATTTTTCCGATTGATTCATGCTGATGTGGACACTAGATTTACTAATGTAGATGCTAGATTTGCTGATGTGAATGCTAAAAAAGTTTTGGATACTATAATCTGAAACTCAACTTTAAAGTTTTAATACTCATTTGATACAAAACAAAATTTTAGTATCAATTTGATACACATACAAAAGTTTTGATTTTACCCTAAAAATGATATTTGCAGTGTTAAGTAAATATATATCTTCTTACCTCATTTTATTGCTCGAGATTCAAATTTTTGCAACTTCAACAAAAATCTATAAGCTTATAAACCAGAGGGATTGACACGAAAACAGGAAGCATTTATGGGTATCAATAATGTATTTGATGACACCAAAATAAAATAAAAATGGGATTCAAAAAGAAAGAGCAATCAAATCACATGGGTGTTGGCTTGATAATGATGGCAAAAATGGAATTTAAATTTTTCTTAGTAGGATTGTTTTTATCCAAAATTATGTATCTAATTTTCAAAAAAATAATAATAATAAATTTCAATCATTTAGAAAGTTGAATTTGAAATACCCAGAAAAGAAAACACGAAGTGAAGAAAGCAACAGGGGCATCTTCTTGCAATATCACATGCCATACACTTTAGCATATAATTGGGGTTTTCATAGACTAAAGAGCACATGGGATGGCATACACAGCCCATTGACAGCAATAGATAATGGAGGGTAAAATGAATTTTTTTACCAAAACTTTGGCAGTTGATACAAAATAATATTTACAATAGAATATGTCTGATGTAGATATCGGAAATATACGTATCATATCACATCATAAGCCACTTCAAATAAAAATACCACATATTATCAATTCATATGTCTAAAAACTAAAATATGTGGTTTTTTTTTTATCTGAAATGACATATAATGTGGTATGACACATGTATTTTGGGTGTTTATGTAAGAAAATTCTACCGTAATATTGTTGTGAAACAAAATTATAAAGATGTACTAAATTAATACAAAATAAAAATTTGGTACTATTTTGATATAAATGTCAAAATTTTGATTAAAAAAATTCATTTTATCCGGATAATGGATTTGAGGACTTATAAGGAAAATACTGAAAAAAAAGAAGAAAAAATACATTAAAGTTCAATAATAAAAAAAAAGAATAAATAAATAGCTTGAACAAGCAGATCATTGAAAGACAATAGGGTGCCAACTAATACCTATGCATAACTTAATAAAAGGTTTCATTGGCTCAGGGCAAAAAAAAAAAGGATTAATTATTGTTGTTGACCTTGGTTTTTTTTTTTTTTTTAAAAAGAATATTACTTTTTATTTAAAAAAAAGGGTGCGAAATATATATATATGTATATATTTTTTTTTTGTTTTCTTTCGGTATATCGATACGTCCATATATCAACTATTAAATGAATATGTATATGATTTGAATCGTTCATTAATGCCAACACATTGATATATCCACTATGTATATAATTTCATCGTTATGACACTTACTCTAAGGTTTTTTTAACATTGTGTTTGAAAAAAAAAATATTTTAGAATTTATTTATTTGTTATTTTTTGAATTTTAAAAATTATTTTAAAAAACAATTAA
Source organism: Balakata baccata (assembly GCA_949630135.1). NCBI lineage: Eukaryota > Viridiplantae > Streptophyta > Magnoliopsida > Malpighiales > Euphorbiaceae > Balakata > Balakata baccata. The sequence goes on from CATIWF010124256.1 coordinate 13,501, forward strand.
ATAGATATTTTTAAAAAATATATATTTAGAAAAAAATTTTATATAAAATTAAAAAAATTAGTCTATTAAATTAAAAAATTATAGATCTATTTTTTGACATATAACAATAACCCTAAATAGATAAGGAAAAAAAATATAGATTTGTATTTTTTATTCCCAACAAGAATCCCAATTAGATAAGAGTATAAAGAAAGCTGTAACTTTAATGAAACGCAAGGAGTAAGCAATTTTTCTATTCTTTTGAGCCTCTAACGGTTTTTACCCTTTGATTAGTTTTTTTTATCAAAATTAATTGTCACTTAATATTTCTAAACCAAGACAAATCCGACCACCGCGACGTATTAAAAAAACTTATTGGTACATAAAATACACACGCCATTTTTGGGTATGGAAAAGAACTATATGATGATGAAAATTTGAATTCTTAAAGGATAAATCGAACAAAAAAATGAAATATAAAAATAATTTGGACAAAGAACTGGTCAAGAAAACAAAATAGCAAAAATAGACAAATAACGGTAGCTAAGTGTGTGTTTTACCTTTAGATTTTTGGAACAGCTTTGTCCTGCAGTAAATTTCTCTAGCACCTTTCTTCATATATCTTTGAAGTAATGCCCATTCATTTGCTGCTATATTTGCAATTTTTCTTTAAAAGTCCTTGCTCGTAGCTATGCACTACCAAGAAAGCAATAGAAACAACTTTTAAATTTTTATCAATTTAGTTCTACTTCTCATTAATCTCAAAACTTGCTGTTGCGCTATGTCCGAAGAAGGGCTCATCATTTACAGATTGAACATTACAAGCCATTCTTCCTACTTCTGAAATCTACATTTCGCAGGATAGCTTTGAAAATTGATCCTGCAAATTACTATCTCGGCTTTCTTCTACTTCTGAATTATTATCTTCTGATTTAGAAGCACCTTCATTCAAGCAAAAGTTTCGGTCACATTGTTCAACCGTATCAAAAATAGGATCTCCACTGGAACAAACACCTGCCAAGGGTGATGCACGCCCTAGTCCTTCAACTCCATTGCCAATTTCTGTTTCAGCAATAACTTTCAATTCTTGTAGATTCTGGCTTTCAACAAGTTCCACTTTCATTTCGACACCAACTTCATCGCTACAGCAGTTTCTATTAGATTGCTGCAAGGACTCAATGACAAGATCCCCAACTTCAACTAAATGCGCATTCTTGCCCAGTTCTGCTTCATCAAAGATATTGTGTTGTTTTCTACATAATATTTATTAAGACTCGGGAAAAATGAGCTCACTTTTATAGGAATGCGGAAAAACCACTTACCCGATTGTATAAATGCCTCATTTGTATGATACAATGTTTTCTTCAGCCATACTGCTCCAGGGAACACCATCAAGTTGAACTTGCTCAGACTTCGCTTCTCATCATTACTCAGTGGTGTGAAGCCAAAACCCTCAGTCCATGTCTCAACCAAATCCGGAATAGCAGATATAACAAGCTTTTCCACCTTGAAAGAGATTAGCATCTGGAAAAAATAATTTAAAACTCAACATGAATCAAGTCTAATCAAGCTGTGAAAGGCAACCTAATTAAAGCCAAACATGAGAAATCCTAAAGCCTGTACAAGGCATCGAACAAAATAGAGTTCCATAAGAAGAAAATTGATGGACAAATATACAGAGAATCATATGACACCAATTGAGGTTGAGGTTAGAAAACTCTCTGTTAGTAATAAAAAATGGTGCAATGTGGATTAACAATTTCATCATTTCTTGAAACAAGTTAAATTGTACTAAAATGCCAAGGAACCTGAAATCCCAAGCATGGAGACAAGGATGATGGCCTGTAATTTGTAAAGAACATGACCAAGATAAAGCCAAATAGCAAAACGAGTATTCTGAAGGCAGTCATTAAATTTCAGATTTAGAAGTTTCACTTGGATTCTGAAACTCCAACTTCAAATAACTCGTAGGCTAATATATATATATATACCATAACACAAAATTTAAGCACCAAAACAATCAACACAATAAGTATATCTAAGCATCACACTATACCTCCTCAATAGCAGTGATAAGGCGACGACACATTCCTTGGCGGCGGTAACTACTACAAGTTGCAATTAGAGGCATCTCTGCAACTGTTGCTCCGTGAATTCTACAAGCAGACAATATTTCAAGTGTCATATCAAGATAGAAATAAAACCAAATGCATGAGAGAGAAAAATCAGGGAATATAGCAAATAGGAAGTTCATATAGAAATTTCACAGCACCACCATTACATAAGAACAAGGGCAGAAAACTACAAAGAGGAACAGGTCAAAAAATCTATGCTTACATTACATCTATTAATATAATGAAAATGTTGCTATGCACTTTCCTTAGTAAAACATAAATGTCAATAATCAATAAAAAACAATCAAATTCAAAACCCATTGAAACTATATGAAATTTGGCAGATCTGAAAAGCAACAAGGATTTACTACTATAATTAATAGTTGACAAATGAAGCCTTCCAAATAACCATAAAAAGGTTAAAAGGAAATAAAGAACAATGATGAATAGCAGTTTAGGGCATCATTATATAATGTTCTGAGTTGCGAATGCACTTAGCCACGTTTAGCAATTTGGGGATCACAATGCTTATGATTCACTGTGTGAATGGTCCATACTTCTCCACTCTTTTATACTTAATTTACTCTCCTTAGCTGCCCATTAACAATCTAAAGCTAGAGTTCCTCGGTATGCTCCAATTCCTGACAAATTTGCAAGCACAAGGAAAAGATTTTGGCCAGACGACATTAATAGAAATGGGTTTCAAGTTAGGAAAGTTTCACAAAATTGAATTGAACAGACCTGCTATTGTGAATTTTTTCAAATAATTCAACATAACATGTCAAATTAATTGCAACCTTGAATTAAAGTACAAATGCAATTCATTTATTCAAGAGACACCCAATTCTCTGAAACTGACATCACCACCAAAAGGAGCACTATGTTGGCTTACGATAAATAATAGGAAAATTATATAAATAGAAAAGCTTACTTAATTAGCCTACAAAACTTTAACTGTTCTCTTATATTTGAAAAGATAACATAAATATGGCTATACTTAGGGTAGGAGTTGGAACAAATTGAGGAACTTTTTGAACTGCCAAAGACAACTAAGAGAAAAAAATGCATAAAAGAGGTGGAAGTTTAGACAACTGACACCCAAAATTACATTCTATACAGTAGCAGCCATTTGGCAGTTAGTGAAAACAATCATATAATATAACAATCAATACATTGTCATTTAACCCACAACTAACAAATTGCAAGAGGCAATATGATTGTTAATAATTAAGTGAAATCTTCATAATGGCCATTATGACCAATATATTGCTGCTTCACTTGAGACTTAACGAATCACAATGGGTGATATGATATTTAATAATTGAGTGAAAACATTTACAATGGCCATCACACCTAATACAACATCATTTTGCTTGTTATATCAAACCTTAGGAGGCGACAAATATCCCAATGCCTCATCGTTCAAATCTCTACCATGGATTGAAAGATATCCATCGTTCAAATACCCTAGAGAAATTTGAAATATTTGTTGGCAAATTAACTTTTGTAATTTTTTTACAATCTGTCCCTTGCTATTGTTGGATATATAGATGCATAAATGGTTAGATCTAGAGGATTTTAAATATATAGTATCAATTTTTCTTTTACTATTGTTTCCTAAAAACATGTCGTGTCAATATCACCATGATATCATGTACGACGTTATTTACAAGAAAATATTTCTTTTAGGTGTTTCTTGTATTAACTGGTAGCATTTCCTTTGTCCACTTTCTAGTTTGTAATTGATTTGAGACCTGTGCATCAATTGAGAAGTTTACAACAGTGGTCAGTTTGGTCTAATTTCATAACTCGTTCACCATTCCAAAACCATTTCTATTTTTTAAAATATTGCATGAGAAAAAACTAGCATCCCATTGTGACTAAAAACGGAGAATCATGGGCCTACTATGGAATGAAAATTATGACAATGTTGCTTACGACGATATAATAATGTTAACTACATATCCAGGGGAAATAGTGAAAGCAAGAAAAATGTAATAATTTATTAATGCAATCTCTATAATGAAATGCCTTTTTCTTTGGAATCTCTTCGGTTGCCTTTATATATTCTCTCCTCTTCATATGTTCATTGACAAAGCCACATTGAGAATTCCTTGTTTCATTCTATTACTGCATGTCTTGACTGCCACTACAACCATAAGCTCCAAAACTACTTGCATGACTATCGAACATGTGCTTAGATTTTTTAAATGGTGTGAACTTTGCCTTTGATTGGTTACCATCTGAAAACCTGATGGTTCGTAGAGTAGCTAGTGAGCATAGTGTGGCTTGGTCATTGTAGTATTGTGATGGTTACTATCTTGATACTTGATATTATATACCAACTGGAGTTTGCTTAAGTAGTACATCTACAGATAATTGCATATCGGAATTATGGGTCAATACTCAAACTCTTTGAAAACAAAAAGGTTTTTGGACTTTTTGAGATGTGTGGTTAAGCAGATGCAGAAACAACTCGGGCTTACAATTGTTTATTGTTGCCTAGATCCTATAATTATGTTTTATTTAATTCAAAATTGTTCTAGAAAGTAGTGGAGTATATTCTCATGACAAAGGCAATTTGGGAGGGGTTAGTAGTTTATGATTAGAGATGGTCATAAAAATAGTAGATTGTAGATGTTGAATTGGCGGCCATGGTGGTGGAAGTGGTGCAAAGAAATGATAAGTTAATAAAACAATAAATGATAATGGAATAGAATTCGATATTTTACCATGGCCTATAGGTGATTTGAAAGTGGTGAAGAAGCTCTAAATGATGTGTTGAATGTGCTAGTAAAGAACTTGTTTTTAATGTTAATGTGGTGAGTGGGTTGCTAGTGACAGTGGTAGATGGAATAGTACAAGCTAGGAGCAAGTTCACACCAAATATAATCTCTATGTTTGATAGCTTTGAAATGATTCATTAGACGAAAGCCAAGCGGAATCATTACTCTATAAATTCCCAAGTCACAGTCATGCGATCGAAATACCTCAAACAATCTATAATAATTAGGATAGTAGAGCCCATCAAAGAGAGCTTGAGACTTAATCAGATTCGCCAAAGGGAAACTAGACCTTTGAATTTGTCAAAGGGAATTGTTGTGAGATATTTTTATAATATTGATTAGCCTGATTTATGTAATTAGGAGTATGTAGAGATTTATTTCCTAATTTGTATTGTTTCTTATTCTTCATATATTTGTTTTGTATTTTATGTTCATAGGGTCATATATATAGAGTTTTCTACTGTCAATGAAATTATCGATTTCTCTCCATTCTTATTTCTTTACATGGTATTACATCATGTGTTCTAGCGAAACCCTATTTGGAAATCGATCTGAGAGTTATGCCTAAGTGAGCAACTCTTTGTCATAGTTGGGTAACAATAAGTGATCCAACCATAAATACCTTGGGTCATCCTTGTCGAGTGACATTTGTTGTCGATATGTTTTGTTTGACTCTCCTCGGTCTATAAGACATATTCTTCTACCTAGTTCAGTCTACATTAGTATAGTGTGAGAACATACCTGGTTGGCTTTACATTAGTGTGATGTGAGGCCTTTTGTTTTACAGGTTTTAGAGCTCTTTATTTTTTTTATATCTGTAACAAATTGGGCATGATCAATGTCTATGCTTCAACTTGAGGGAGAGTGTTGTGAGATATTGTGAGATATTTGTATAATATTGATTAGCTTGATTTAAGTAATTATGAGTAGGTAGAGATTTATTTCCTATTTTGTATTGTTTCCTATTCTTCATATATTTATTTCCTATTTTATGTTCATAGGGCCCTATATAAAGGGCTTTCTACTATCAATAAAATTATCAATTTCTCTCCATTCTTGTTTCTTTACAGGAACCAAGACCTTAGAACTCATAAAAGGAAGCTCTTTACCTTACTCATTGAGAAGGGAGTCTCAAACCTCCTCAAATTTTTGAGAGAATAATTAGTTATTTTATTCCATCAGTCTCTTTAAATAGAGACTATAATTTCAAATTAAGGGAAGTTCTAATTAAGGCCAAAATATAGAGACATACTAAAATAAATATTACAAACTAAGGGAAGTTCTAATTGCGGCTAAAGTATAGGTGTAATTTATGTTATAAAAACTGGACCGGCCCGGCCGGTTCAACTGGAAAAACCGGGAACCGGTCTCCAGACCGGTCGATTTTTAGGTAGAAAACTGGTGGAATATTGAACCGGGGAAAAAACCGGTGAACCGGCTGACCCGGCCGGTTTTGACCGGTTTTTTTGGATTTTTTTAATTTTTTGCAAAAAAAATTTATTTATTAAATTTAGTCCAATCTAGCCAACTCAACTGATTCAACCAAAAAATTGACCCTAAAACTAGATAAGTTAACCACAAACTAGTTAAATTGGTCAAAATAAATATCTTTTTGAAGACTTAACACACCCTTATTTAATAATGCTATGTCATTTTACTTTTTTTTATGTGAGATTGTTCACTTTATATATATATATATATATATATATATATATAGTTTTCTTATTTCTTTTTTATATTACTTTTCTTTTACAATTTGAAATTTTTGATTGATTGTATTTTCAAGTTATATGTTACCTTTACATTTAATAATTAATTAAATATTCAATTATAAAAAAATATAAAATTTAATTTTTTTTAAAAATAATACAAAAAAAAAGAATATGAAACATGTTATATTATTCTTATATACTAGGAATGACTTACAGCAACTTATATTTTATTTTTATTATGTATGAAACATGTTTTATTATATATGAAACATGTTATATTTTATGAAAATAATACGTAGACCGATTCAACCCCGGTTCAACCTTAAACCCGTGACCCGCTGGTTTTCCCAATTCATTGACCGGGCTGGTTTTAACAACCTTGGGAGTAATGCTAAAACAAAATAAAACTCTTCTAGTCTAGGAAACTAAATATAAGGAAAGGTGTGACATTAAATATGCCTGCGATTAGAAAAGGAAAGCTGTCACATCAAGTCTGACTGCAAAGTGTAAACCTTCCCACAAGTGAGTCTGTAACATTACATTTACCATCTTTACCACTTAGTCTTAGGATTTGAATCTTCTAAGCCAATGAACTAAACTGACTCTATCAATTTATTAGATGATCATCAGTAGGCTAGACTATGAACATTCGATCTTCTTTTGCCTTTAAACAGCACTTAGAGGTTAAATCATTTTAGCAAAGTTCTGTATCATTTAAGAAACTAAGTGGAGATAAGTAGTATTTCAGTGATTTGAATAACTTGAGAGAAAGCAAAATGAAGGTTGAAGAGTTTACTTTGGCATGCTGAAATTGAGACTATAAAACTTAGTTGTCCGCGGTACTAAGTAGATTTCAGTATGTACACTGTTCATTTTTTGTGTTATCATTTTTCGGAGAAAATTTGAGATTTCAATTTTTTTTTCCTTTTTTTTTTCTTCTCTTGATGATGAATCTTGAAGATTATAGCAGGGAACAGATCAGCTAACCAGAATAGTTGTCAATTAGATATTGGACCACACTCACCACAGTAATAGTACAAATACCAACAATGTACTCTGTTTAACTGCCTAACTTAAAAGACCTAAAATGACAAATGTACTAATAATCAGCATGTGAGTTTTTCAACAATGCGATAATACTACCATCTAACTGTATTGCCACAGCTATAATATAGCTTATTAATAAGCCGTTGTCAAAGCTTCCTAGTCTAGCAATTGATTGAAATAGTAAGATACTAGACAAGATTTGCAATTTTTTCCATAATTTCAAAGCAAATAAATTTCTGCAAAACCCACAAAAACTATATAGTAGCCAACTTAGAATCACCAGTCCACACTTTAAACACAAATAGAACAACTTAAATGGAATTATAATGAAAAGACTTACTATGCATAAGGTACAAAACAACACAAACATAACCAATGGAGGACTGATAGGCCCCTGATACAACTCACTTACGCTAGGCGAGGGAGGAAGAAGATCAAGGAAACTGATGAGCAGCAAAATGAACCCAGTCAGCCCAATGGTGCAAGTCAACAAAGGGATTTGAATACAGGACAACATATAAGTGTATTTTACATGACAAATGGTGTAAGTTTGCCATGTCCTCTGCCAAGTAGCAAATATACCAGATGTTTTCCATTTTGATCAAAGCCTCCTCTCCCTTCTCTATTTCTCTAGGGCGATGGGAGTGGTTTAGTTTGATAGGACCTATATATTGAGAAACAAATTTGCATGCATCAGAGATTTTTTTTTTTTTTTTAACTTTCCAGTAAGCTACATAGAGCCTAAGAAAATGGTCCATCATAAATGGCAGACTAATATTTTATGATTCTTTCAATCATAAACCAAGTAAAGGCTTTGTCAAAACGTATCAAAATCTACACCTTGACCATTGTTGTTTGATGACAGCCCAACCTACTAACTGATAATTGAACTTATCCTTCACACATAAAACTGTAATTTACCAGGACACAGGACAAAGGTACAATCAGGCTTCTCGAGGCATTCTAGGAAATGTTTCTATCCTTATTAGGGATTTTGATTGGGTGTTCTAAGAAAGTTTATATCCTTATTGGGGATTCGATTGCTAATGGGATTCAATACTGGGGATGCTATTTTCACCTCAAAAGTTAGTTTAGGCTCCATCTGAATCATCTTTTTGCATTTGAAATGCATTTTAGTGCAAATTTTCATTTGCGATAAAGCAAGAAGGCATGCTCAGTAGATATGTTAAGCACTTCACAGTTCACATGAGGATATGAATTCCCCTTCATATGGTAAAAGCAAAAGGCAGTTATAGAAAAGAATCATGTTTCGTCAAAAAAAGCAACTTTTGACAAGTATAAGATGTCTTTCATCATCTAATCAAGCATTAGTATTTGCTTCTAAAAAGAAATGAAAGCAAGAGAGGAAAAAATCACCTAGGCATCCATATGGTGCCTTAAGATATTCAATAAAGCCTCCTTTGGTCTATTGTCAAGCAAGTGATCATCATTTTGCTCCCATTAATGTAGCACATCATACAATAGAACTTGCCAATCTTAACAGCTCCTAATTGTCCTTGATCTTTCTTAGTACAATTATGACCCTAAAACATTTGCCTTTTCTTGCACCTTTCAGTAGAAAAACTCAAGCTTCCTCATTAATCTGAAAATCCACTTATTTGTTTTGAAGCCATATGCTTTAACTTTCCCATCAAACCCACTATATTACGATGATTTTGACTGAAGAGTTGTAACCCAGTTCTTCTAATATCAAATAACCTAAAATCAAATATTCCCTAGCCCTAACCCACCAGATAACAATAGTTGAGCTTCAAGATGTGGAATGGATCGTGAAAGAGGCAATCAACAACATTTAGCAAAATTTAGCTATTAATCAAGGATAAACAAAACTTAAAATCTATAAATATTTCAGTGTCATATAAAACCATAGCAATATCACATAACAATACTTAAATCTTGCATGACCATTAAAGACATAGTAGTATTTTGGAGATGTTATTCAAATTATGAAATTTCATTCAGCACTACCTGATGGATGCTACAGATAAAAATATGTCATCTCTCTCCAACACCACAGTGTAAAAGCCGTGAAAATTCAGACGAGCAAATTCTGACCTACAGGGATGCACATGTAGAAGAAATTAATAACAATGTAATGTCAAGGTGAATAACATTCACTATAACAAGGAGAGAGAGAGAGAGAGAGAGAGAGAGAGAGAGAGCAAAATTAAAGGATGGATCCCCTAATCAAGTGTCAATATCATTATAGCTTAGATACTATCATAAGTATTCTTTTTTTTTTATTATTACATCTTCCAGTCCTTTTGGGACAAGTAACTAATTTCCTGCTACTACACAACTTTTCATGGATATGCACAAATTACTAATTTGGGCAAAGAGGATAAAGGCATACAATATACAGCCAAATATGTCTTTTAAATTATTTCAAATTTAAAATCCTAAGCTAATGTCGGTTGACATCAATCCCATTGATCCTGTGTAATGTGTTATCTTCCTCTAGACAACAACAGTGTCAAAATTCATAGAACAATCCCAAAAATTCCTGGTAACCGAAAGTGAGGCATGGCCTTCAATTTGCTCAATGCAATACAGAAACATATACAACTTACTGGATTTCTTAAATGGTAAGCAAAATCTACAGAAGAGAGAATATACTAGTGGGCAAAGACATGCTGGAAAGCTAATGAACAAAAAGAACTTTAAGATCTTGTCCACATCTGCGACACATTGTGTAAAATGATTTAGGGATTTGGACTGAACAATTGAGTGAAAAAATTTTGTTTCGTGGCCTCTAAGCAGTTTTCATTCTATGGGAGCAGCTTAAATTTGAGATTAAGGATGCTTTGGTATATTTATTGTGTAGAACGTGAGGGAAAACTGGAGAATGGGTTTAAAATGGAATAAGACAAAAAAATAGGAAGAAAGAGCATTTGATGTTGCAGATCCAATCCTGGCCCAGGATTTAGTGGATAGTATCAGCGGAACTGCAGTGATACTAGGGCTTTAAATAAGCTGAACCGTTCATGAGCTACTTGAGGCTAAAAGGTTGACTGCATGCTTATTTAAGTGTTGAAATCAGAGAGGACAGGGGCACCATAATTTAACAGCCCACCCCCTATATATATGTATATCCTATATCCTTAACAAATAGGCATCTGAATCACTTGTTCTTAGCATTAGAATGGATGGTTATAACTTTTCAAAGAAAAAGGTTACCCCTATCTTCCCTAAAAGGAAAAGATTTACAATAACTAACAGAGTTGCTAAATAGCAAAGAAATCTCTAATTAAAATAGGTAGGCTATGTCCCTCATAAACAAATACCCCTCTTCCTAATGCCCAATCAACAGCTTTAACTTTCATCTTCTTGACAAGAAGGCAGCAAAGGCCTTCAGCCTTTCCATATTCTAAGGCCCTCCAGAAACCTTTTCTCTGACAAATTTGACTATTTATAGCATTTCTAAATCAAATAATTTTCAAAATAGCGTTTTAAACTGAGAGAATATATAAGAACGAAGTTAGGCACCTATGTAAACTGATAAAATTGAGAACAAATGAAAGAAGAAAAGGAATGAGAAAAGCTAAAAAACCCACCCCCAATTGTATAAAACATGAGGTATCATGTCTATGCCGGTTCTTGGGTCTACCATGGATTGGAAGCATTCCTCCATAATAGTAAGAGCAACAGCTAGCTTTGAGTTGCATTCCGCTTTAAGGGCAAATCGTTGAGCCGAATGAACCTTCTGGTCTTCATGAATGCATTTAAGAACTGTCCAACAAAATCCATCAGCAATAGGATTACTGATTCCCACACGAGAATTAAGACTTGAATAAACCTGCATACATGAACGAGACCAAGTTCTTCAGTCATAATGACATTGAAAGGCAAAATTTCTGTTAACTCAGAAGGTACAGCTGGACCTTCTAATTTAAGGAAAACTTTTTTAAATGTATATTTATTACGTGATTTAGTTCAGTGGTTACACTTTATTTTGGTCTATCGATGAGAAAATCTTCAGACAGGAAAATAATAATAAATCTGACAACAAAAAGAAAATAAATAACATTATAGCAATGATAGACAATGTCAAAAGAAAAAAAGGAGGAAAAAGGAGCAATGATAGACATTGTCAAAAGAAAAAAAGGAGGAAAAAGGAGCAGAAGCTCCGTAGCAGGAAAAGTATGTGTTCACATTTAAACAAATAATAATTTTTGGAAAATGAATGAAAATACCTCTTGGCAGCTTCCACTACAAAACCAAGTATCTAAGCCTACTCCTTCACATATATTTTTCCTTTTCCAGCATGTGTCATGATCTGTAGAAGAGAGGATTACCAGGTGAATTAGAAGCCCAAATTGGAAAAGAAATAATCATAGGTTGGGGAAATCAAATGCCATACGGTCCACCATAACATCACAAACACTAAATGGGGAATCAACTATAAGCCAAGAAGTCAAATTTCTAGTAACTTTCAAAGGGACATGACAAAGAGAGGATCAGGAACTGCTGAGCTGCAAGAAAAATGACTAACAAGTTTATCTACAGTCAAAAGCTATAACCAAATATTTATTTCATTTTAGGAAGGGAGATTCTACATAGGAATGGGTTTGGGGTGGAGTTCCATGTCCCCGACCCCGAAAATATACCCCGCCCCGTTCCCTGACCCCGACAGGGGCAGGCATCCCCGATCTCAACCTGACCCCGAATTTATTAAATTTTTTTATTTTATTTTCAAATTAAAAATATATTTTATTTTAATTAATGAGTTAATTATATATTTTTTAAATATAAAAATATTTTTACTTTAAATAAATATCAATATTTTATTTTATTATTTTTAAAAATTACTAATTATATTAAAATCTAAATAATTAATATATATATATAAATATAAAAATAAAAAAAATAATTGTTTAGGGCAGGGCACATATACACTGTTCCCATCCCATCTCTGGCACAAAAAAATTTGGGGTCAGGGTAGGGTACAAAAAAAACAAAAAAATTCATCCCATTCAAGGCAAGGCACCGCGAATGCGGTTCCAATTGCCATCCCTAAATTGACTAAGTATGCCTTTTTACAAAGGCATACTTTGTCATTCAATGCCCTTGGACGAATCAACAAAATCTAATCTTATTTTCAAAGGAACAATGTATAAACAAAGTGTATTAATATAATCTACAGTAGAAGGCAACTTTTATAAATACTTTGAGAATTGCTGCATATTGTTAGGTATACAGAACTTATAGATATTGTCATCAAATGTACAAACAAACACACACCTAGGTACTCCTCCAATAAAAATATAAAGACTAGGACAGTGGGACCTGGGATGACAAAGACTGCAAGAACACCATATTCCCTATAGCAGTTGGCTCCTTCTAATCCTAATAAGCTTATTAGCATTTTCTTGCTACAAGAATAAGAATACAAGTTCTTGATAAAATAAATATGTTCTTTCACTCGAGGAAAAAAAAATATTTCACTTGTATGTACCAAATATCTTCCTTAGCAGGAGCAAATATAATAATCTTAAAAATATGTGCTTGAATTTCATGTCTAGTTCATAAGTCAACATGCATATTCTTCATGGAAGATTTTAAAGTTATCCACAGGTGTCAAAGACAAATCAGATTCAATTAATCCTGCTAAAACTGAGTAAATAATCCAGCTGCAATTTTGAAGGGTGACGAAATTACATTTGTGCTCGCACTGTGCACATTTATATGCACCAAAGAAACCAGAAGCCTCCTTATCATTGACTAACTCCCCACATATCCAACAAGTGCAATTAGGACAATACCAGCTGCCCTTGGGGATCTCCTGAAACAAAATACAATAATTGATAGTTCAGGTATCTTAAATTGGATATAATCTTCAAATTCTATAACTGTTGTTCATATAATTCATCCAGAATCACAAAACATACAAACCAAACAACGTGAGAAATGTCAAGAATATAGCTACTATAGTTCAAACAGGAAAAGGAAGTATTGCTCCTTATCCTCAATTAATATAAAGGAACCAGAATGATAATACGCACAGTAATCTAATGCATAATGCAAGAGTAGCTCACTTTCTGAGCATACTAGAAAGAACTGCATTCAAAATGGTGAAAACAAAATCTTGCCCTTGTCTATTTCATACATCATTTCAATCAGAGAACAATTTCTTATCCATATTGGAAGCAGGCTAGTTCCTGAAAATTTGATCACCTTGGCCCAAAGAAAAATAATTTGCACCATCAAATGTGAAATGTAAAAATAGCACATGCTTAGCTACAATCAAGATGGTGGAAGAGAAACCAATGCCCATGTCATTTTATATATCAATTAAATCACAGAGGAATCTCATATCCACATTTGAAGCAGGCCATTTCTCGAATCAGCTGCAGGCTCAAAGACCATTGTAGTTCCCAATCACTCTATAACTGAACCCAAAATCATGAGAAAAAGAAAAACACTGGCAGCATAATTTTTTACAATAAAAAATGCATAATCAGCATACAGATCATATGCATGAGCACTGCATCTCTCAGTGATCATTATGGTTTAAAAACCATTCAATCAGATGAAGAGCAAGATCAATGAGGGAAAGGAATGAAGTCAAAATAGCATGATTTGCCCAACCAAAGTGGAAGCATAGAAAGTGAAGACATGATGTAAAAAATAAAAGGAATTGCTAGTTTATTTTCATGTTGGAAGGCAGGGAACTGATTGCACCCACTAGGTTTGGAATAACTGCAACAAAATCTGAAAGATATCGTACATTGAGGAATTCGGTTTCTTGCAGATCAGCTCTAAATAAAAGATCTAAATATGATGACAATAAAAGAAAAGGGAAAAAAAATAGGTAATTGGTGTGATCCTAACACTTTTCCCTTTTTCCCATTGTTCGCCAGAGGGAAAGGAAGGAATGTGTGCTTCACAAGAAACTGTCTCGCAACTTATTTTTGAATTGAAGTTTGAAACAACAAATGTACTAAAAACATCAAAACCAGTATGTGGTAAACCAGAGATGCAATTGAAGAGAATTACACAACCATGTAAAGAAAAGCAGCACAAAACATGTAACCAGGCAAAAAGACAAACCTCAGCATACAAGCAGGTTGGATGAAAGGTTGAGGGACAGTTATCGCAGCATATCAACTCACCAACATCACCACACAATCCACATGAATCATCATTTTCATCATCATCATCATCTCGCACAACTAGTCTCCTTCTTTTCCTGGTCTTGTATTCACTTGACCATGCTTGCAACTGACATAAAGTAAAAGGCTTTCCAGATTCCATGAAAAGATCTAAACAAGGGCGACTCAGCTTAAACCCAGCATGGCTCTTAAATTTAGAAACTGAAAGCACCTTATTGCAGCACCTACACTTGATGCCATCCTTTGTAATCAGACCATCTTTAATGACAGCATCATCCTTTGGGTTTCGATACTGGACCACATCATTCAGAAATATGACCCCAATATCAACCAGCCATGATAAAACAGTTCTGGGTCCCATTATTGACTTAACAACTGGGTAATGTTTCCCCACTTTGCTTAGATTTCGAGGAAGTAACCTGCAGCTGCCTTTCTGATTCTTGTGCATTTTTCGACCTCTTAATTTAAAGACCTTTCTGCAGGCAGCTTTAGAGGCACCCACGCTGAAATCTTTGTTTTTAATAATTGCGGACACCAACAAATCATCATCATTAATGAGGCATTTGGATGGTCTCTTTTTGCTATTTTTACAACCATCAAGATTATGATGCATCTTCTTTAATTTTGGACCTCCACTGTCATGCAAGCAACTATCACTTAGCAAGGCCTTCTTCCCGATCTTTTTAGTTTCTGTGCTGACAGCAAGGTTCTCCAGCATTTCTAATTGGTTCCCATGATTATCAACATTGTCATTCTGGTGTGTTGTGGTTGATCTGATTTCAGATATCTTTCTGGACTTCCTGCGCATCTTCTTTTTCACAACAACAGTTTTACCCTTCAATTCAAAGTTTGAAGCTTGAATCCACTGTCCATCCTTTGCACAAAGCTCAGCTTGCTGTGAAGCATCCAAAGTGACAGATGGAGTAGAAACCAGTTCATCCTGCACATAAGAAAAATCCATGTGAACGGTGCCTTGATCAACATCAACTAAGCTGCAATCTTGATGAGGGGAATCAGATTCGAATCTCCCCAGCACATTGACATTTCCATCAGCAACAGAGACATTACAATGGCAACCAGACAACTGCGCACAAGCAGTTCCGGATGCATATGCTGATGAGGAAGACATATTCAAGCAGCTTACTTTGTCCTTGCACATTCTAGAAGACTGATTTTCCTTCCCATCAGCAACACCAGCCAAACACATCCCTTCTTTCTCAGCTAAATGTATAGTTTCGATTTTCTGACCTTCTGGAGACTCTTTTGTTAATTCATCATATTCTGAGAAACTTCTGTTGCCAGATTGCTGATGGCTTCCTTCACAGATTGTTGATGCACTTTGAAAGGCCAAAGAATCACCATGCCATGTCAACAAATTTCTATGAACAGACTGGCTTGCTACATCAACCTCACTTGTCAAGACCGTAACAGCATTATTTTTGTCATTTTTGCTCATCACAATGCTTCTTCCGGCTTTAACTCTGGCTCCCTTTCTCAGTTGTCCAACCTTCCTTTCAATTAACACAGCATTAACAAAGGGATCTAAAAGACTCCATTGATGAGCCAAATCATTCACAGGATTTGTTTGATTTATTTTTTTCTCAATATTCATCAACACATCCGACAAATCAAACCAAAACTGACTGATATCAGTCCATTCCTTATCATTGTCTTCCTGCACCAAATAGTATCTATCTGCATATAAAATTTGACCGCACAACCTCCAAGCTTTATGAAATTCACGAAACAACCTACCCTCGGGAGATAGAAAAATTGTCTCCAAATATTTACGACAAGGTCTCTTAATCCTTTCGATACGCCAACCCATTGCCACAAGTATGCGAAAGGCAAGACTCTGGAGAAATGCACAAGGATCCTTCTCAAAATCGATCTTCAAGGTATTGGGTACATCCAATCCTGGTAAATCCAATTCCTTCAAACTTTCCTCAGCAAGAATACTCCCAGACTTCTCTATAATTGCTGCAGAAGGGTTAGTAACCAAAATTGTGGTAGCAAAACTTTCTTGGGAAATGGGTGAAGCAACAGTTCTACAAATAACAACCTCCTTGCCAGCACTTTCATCAGTATTCACTGCCATGCACTTTGAGACATCCCTATCATGTACATGATTTCCTCTATCTACTTTTGCTTCTTGCTTTGGCAGATAGCAAGTAGATATAGAGCCATGAAAAGATGATTCAACTATATACAATGCCATCGTTTGTTTAGAGAAGTCTCGATCTGCAGTAAGCAAACCCTTAGCTCTCTCTTTTGGCAGCACAGATGAAGTCAAAACCTCCACTGTATCAGGTCCAGTGCTGGATGGACCATCAACTGAGAGCTTCATTCTTTTGATACTTGTAATCTGGTCATCCCTTTCTAGTCTTTCTTGAAAGCAACCTGATGCAGAGGCCCCTGCAGAATTTTCATTCATATCGGAATCCTCCAACAACGAACTTTTGGTAGAAGATTGGCTAGTCACAGCTGAGCTTTCACTGTTAGAACCTAATAGCACGTCAGCAGTCTTACCATCTTCACACTGAAAATTAACCAAACCACTAACAAGGCTCCTCTGACTTGTGCCCACAGTATCTTTTCCAAAGAAAAGTTTTGTAAAAATATGGTTCTCATCATGTGACCCCCTACACAAGTCTTCAATTTCTGAGCTGAACATTACTACCAGCTGACTGAGTCTTACAGTCACGAATAACTAAAAACAAAAATGTGGAGTTCTCACAATAAAAATTAAATCTCCAATTTAACACCACCAGAACTTGATAAAGTACTTGATAAATTCACACGTATTATATCCATTTATATAACATACCTGTAAATTGAGAAGGAAAAAAAAAATAAGAAAAAAGAACCATATAGTAAGTAGATGGCCACAAATGTAACTCAAAAAAATTCTATTATTCAGCTGAACTATCATCAAAACCTATAAGTTTATATTGATTAAAAAAAAGATTGCAGAAAAAGATATCAAATAAAACATGAACTTGTAAACAAAAAGAGATGCACAACACAAAATAACAACACAATGTCCCATCAGATATTTAAAGTTGCTCTTGTGCACCAAGAGCACAAGAACCTGAAACATGAGAGAAGGGAAAATCCATAATGCAAATCTTCACTCCACCCAAAGTTGTGAAACTTACATCAAATGAAAACTAAAAGGGAGAAAAAAACGTGCTGCATGTAAAAACAAAAACACAAACCAAAACAACTGCTGGACATCAGCCATGAGGTATGTAATGATAAACATCTCTCTATCACCCTCTTTCCAAAACTCATTCCCAGCCCCAAAGAAAAATTAAATGAAGAAAAATACAGAATGACGAGCCCAGAGGCATTGTCCAAATTGCCAAACGGAGAGTGAGGATAAAGAGATTTTAAGGCATGACAAATAAATTTTATGATTTTCCACAAGTATGGAAATAATTATTTATCAATGATAGAACAGGAAAAAAAAAGACAATTTAGCCATTCCAAAAGGAAATAATCAGTTTAGCAAATGAAACTTAAATATCAATCTAGTAAATTGAGTGCATAAATATAAAGATTAAAAATGAAGACATGTATCCTGAAATGGGATAAAGATCAGATATTAACAGTGATATCATTTGGCTCGGCATCACTTCTCTGTTACCAAAGGAAAATACCACAAGGAGAGCATGATATCAGTCTGTCAGCTGTAAATTTACCTAAAGAGATTTTCCGGTAACTTTATTTTTTAGAAAGTAAACTGCAATTTGTAGACTCCTAGTCTCGAGCAAAATAACAGAAATCTAATGTAATGTTGATGGATACAAAATAATAAAATATGAATAGAATGCTTCCATTAAGGTAAACACAATAAATGAAATTATAAAACAAATAAAATCATATAAGAAATCTAGGACAACAAGAAAGAGTTTCAGCCAACTGCCGTAACAACTTATGAAGTGCATGTAAATGTAACTTTCAACTAAATGACAGATGCTAAACTGCACAATATCACTGCCGTTTTGGGGTTGTTATTAGTGAAAAAGTAAGTCCAGTTGATTATTTATGATAGACTATTTTGTCAAAACAAAATTTTCATCACCTAACAGCCTGTTTGGATTGTGGAATTCATTTGCAATTCTAGGATTTGCATGTTTGGAATAAATGAATCACTTATTACAATTATTGGAATTAAATTCATGGAATTGATTTATAACTAAAACCAAATTCTAGCAAAATAGGTGGAATTTGCAAATGAATTCCATAAAATGAGCCAAATAAATTTTATTGACAAAAATGCCCTTATTGACTTAAAATTAGTTTAACTTTTATCTTCTCCTCTTTCCTTATTTCACAAACACTATCTACCTCCTTTCACTCTCTACTCTCATCTTCTTCCCTCTTCACTTTTCAATAGTAACTGAACTCTAGGAGCCTTGTTACGTAAATTTTATCAAATTATACAATAGTTATAAATAATAATAATTATAACTATAATTATGTTTGAGATTTTTTTAAATATTGCAAGTGTATGTCTAAGCAAAATTAGTTTATTGCTACACATATTTAACCCAAGTATATGTTTATGTATATTTATTTCTACGTACATCTACATTTTCTTAAAGTCGTTACAAGGGTAATTTAGGAAAATATGTAAATGAATATCAAATTATGTTCCAAACACAATAAATGGAATTCAATTGAATACCATGTTTTAAGTTATATTCCAAACTCTTAATTCATTCATTACAAACGGGGGTAAAATTTAAACCATCATACTCCATATCATCATTTATAGTCTTAAAAAATAAATAAATAAAAAATTATCCACACTAACAAAATGCAATTAACGTTCAAATTGAAGAAAATCAGATAAAATAAAAATAAAAGAGTTTTTTCTACCAATACAACCAATCAATTGTGATGAATTCTCTAAAGGAAGCTGCTTAAGCCATCAAAAATAAGAATTATATAAGCTACATCGATCTTTCCTTTCCCAAATAGCTAGTTCCTTCAAACCCGAGGAATTAATGGCGATCCAGATACAGCTACCGATTAATAACATAAAAATCGGAATCGCTGTAAAACACCATCCACCATCAAATTTCTAATATTATCTGCTCTAAATCTACATCAATGGAAGACCCATTTGCATGACCCAAAAGCCAATCTTGTATGTCTATTCAATTTTCAGATATGCAAATTTGAGAACAACAGAAAACATACCAATTGCACATGCAACTGAAAAATCAAAGTCTGAGAAAGATCTAACGACTATGGTGAGATTGGGTACCAAAAGCAAACCAGTAACAGCGAGGACTGTAGCGAGTGAGAAGGAAAAAGAGTAGAAAAGAAATAGAAACACAAACCTAGAAAATGTGATTTCCCAGCATACGTATAATCAACAGTTACATACATTTCCCAATTCTCACATTTCAATCAAATAATTTCAAAACAAAATCACATGAAAATGAAAACCCAATTAGAAAGAGAAAAGAACAAAAACAAACAAACAAACAAACAAAAGAGAGAGCTCACCTTGACAATGCAAATTGTGATCAACACTGAGAAATGACTAAAGCAGTCAGTAATTTGATAGAATTAGGGTACGAAAGCTGAAAAAGAATTAATGGGTTTAGCTCAAAAGAGGTAAAGAGGAAAGCTGGAGAGATAAAGAGAGAGCTAAAAAGTGAGTTCTGTTGAGCTTCATCAAAATTTCAAAAGAGAAGCAACTAAAGAAAGGGAAAAAGACATGAGCTTTGGAGAAGCCGAATAGTGCTCAAAACTGGTAGAATACAATACAACAGATGGCATTTAGCTTCTCTCTCTCTCAGAGCACTCACTCTCCTTCTCTCTCTAAAACTACCATGTGAGAGTATATCGTGTTATGTGTACGCTTTGTATTGTTTCTCTGCTCTCTCTCTCTCTGACTGGCTTGGGCTCTGTTTGTCTCTTTGCGTTTTCCTTTTTCGTTTTGCCCTTTTTTCAACTTATTATAATACTCATTTCTTATGTATTTTTAATTATCCAAACGAGAATTATATGAAATGGACATGATGAAGATGTCTTAACAGCGTCATTATTTATATGTTTCTAATTTTGGGTTGGTGCTCAGATTGACAAAGCTTTTCACTTACCATTTATATTATCTTCTTCTCATTACCTAGGATAAATGTAAAAATAGTATCAAAATTTATTGTTTTATTATAAATTGATATTAAAATTTTTAATTATTATAGATTTGGAACTAAAATTTTTAAAAATATTATAATTTGGTGTTTAAATTAAAATTTTAGTTAAAAAATATGATATAATATATTAATCGTCCGAGATATTATATTAATATGACATGCTAATATATTTATATATTATTTTGTTTGACTGAAATTTTGATTAGGATATTATATTATAATAATTTTAAAAATTTTAGTATCAATTTATAACAATTAAAAATTTTAATACTAATTTATTATACAGTAATACATTTTAGTGATATTTATACATTTATCCAATTAAGTAACTTATATTAGATTTTTGGATTAGGTTAAAAAGTCAAACGAGACTCTTAAGAAGTTAAATTTTGATGCAGTAAAATTAAATTTTTAATATTTTAACTCGGATATAAATAAATCTTCTTTTAACACAATAATCTATCACAAATACGTAACATTTTTCTAATTCAAATGAAATTTTATTTTTTTCAATTTAATAAAAAAAAGTAAATTATATTAAAAATGAGATGTTAATTATAAAAATAATTAATTTTTAATATAATTTTATTCTTTAAAAAAATTTCGACCTGCTCAAAAAATATAATTTCTTTTAAATTTTGAATGTTGGATGAATATAAAATTTCTTTGTTTTTATAATATTAATAGTTTTATTTATGTGAAAACTAAATTTATATCAATCTAATTGAAATAATATAGCGAATTTCTAATTTATAATCACAATTTTTTATTTCCCATTATATGTTCAATAAAAATTCATATATGACTAATCAAGCACTAGCATTACTAAATACAATCTCGAATTTGAGCTCTAAAATCTGCAATTGGATAAGTAAGACTCCAGAATCAAGTACCAAATAATAAACCCAACAATAAATACCTAAAAATCCAAAATTTCAAAATAGGAATAGATCAAGTACTAAAATATTATTTCCGTCCAAGCTTTTTCTAAATACTTATATATCTTATTCTACCTACCAAAATATTTTACCCACTTTAATTAGGGGTGTGTATCGGTTCGGTTAAATTTTAAATTGAACTGAAATAATTGTAATTTATAAAAATTAAACTGAACCGATTAATATGTAAAACCGAATTGAACTATTTCAATCTGGTTCGATTCGATTTAATCGGTTTTGTTAACTAATTATTTAAATTTATATAAATTATAATTATTATTATATTTTATCAATTATAATAAATTAGAATCAAATATCATAACTTTATTAATTAGAATAAAATTAAATTAATTATCATAACTTTATCAAATATAATATATAAATTAAAGTTATAATTAAATAATATAACTATAGATTAAGATAAAACAGCATAAATTATGATAAATTGATATAATCATTACTTAATCAACTACAATAATTATTACAAATTAAATTTAATTACCATAATTTTATAAATTATCATAAATTGAAATCAATTATCTAAATTGGTATAAATTAAAACTAATTATTATAACTTTATCAATTACTCCAAATTAAAATTAGTGAACATAAATTAAAATAAATTTTTTTAGTTCATGACCTTATCCTATCATAAATTAAAATAAAATATTACAAAGCATAATTTTTTATCTAAAAGTTATAATAAATCATTAAAATATATATATATATTCGGTCGGTTCAGTTTAATTGATTTTTAAATATTTAAAATCAAATCGAATAAACTGAATTTTAAATGAAAAATCGAATCGAATAAATCGAACAAATCAAACTAAATAAACCGAAAAGCATTCGGTTCGGTTTTGCACATTCAAAACCTTAGCTCCTCTATCATAACAGTCGAAAAAAGTCAAAGAGAAGAAGAGGTTGACAGTCTTCCACTATTTATTTATATTTAGATGTTTTAGAGCATTTCTAATAAATTTTTTTATTTTAGAGAATTATTTTATAAAACGAGTTTTTAATAGGTTTTTTTAGTTTTAAAATTGAAAGTAGAAAATGAGTTTGGCTTTATATATCTATTATTATTTTAATTATAATTAATGCATTTTTACTTTATATATATATTCTATTTTGGTGTGTTGTTTTTCTATTTCTTTATAATAAAAATAAAATTTATAGGTGATAAAATAAAATAAATAGTAAAAATATAAAGAGTCTATTTGATTTATAAAATCATAATAGTTTAGAAACTTATTAGTATTAAATTAAAATATTAAAAAATTTAATTATTATTGTATAAAAGATTCAAAGTTGAGAATTTCAACTCGTATTTTTGGATAATATGATTGTAATCTAATAATGTTAGCAAAAATTTGCTTATTAAAATGTGAACTTCATATTTTCAATACTACATGGATACAAGTTACTAGAATTCGGAACAGTTTCCACAATACGAACTCCTTCAATTGCACTTGGATGACTTGAGAATGGGAAAGATTCCAGAGAATTGGAGGAGAATAATTTTTTTCTTCAGAAATCACGTTCAAGACAAAAATGTAGCAGTTATTTATTCTGTAAATAACTACATCTTATATATCATGTGGTTATTTGGGTCTTAAGTTGGGTCAAGCATATATAAGCAGTCCAGACCCACAACCAAATATCTTCTACTCGCCCATAGTAGGCGCTTATCCCAAAACAAAAAAATCATTCCAAAATTTCAATCTCAAAAGAGTCATCTATACATGTAATCATACGATCCAAAACACACAAATAGTGTGAACTTCAATATAAATCTAATCATAAGCCATATAGGAGATATCAACCCAATAATGTATATTCATGAAAATATGCGTATTTACCCCAAGTATCTTGCTCAATATAATCGAGTATCATTCAATCCCTCAAGAATCTATACTTGGATCTCTTTTACAATTAATTTGTACTCTAAGTTATTTCAAATTTTATCAAGCAAAATAACTCTAGCTGGTGAATACAAGTAACAAGTGTATAAACAAAAATATTATTTCTTTCACCATCATATCAAATTGGATTAAAATTAACTTGCTTTTTTAGGAATATTTCATTAAGTCGAATCATCTCATGACTATAGGATACATCCTAAGATAGCTAATATTAATTCATCAGTCCATGATATAGTCAAAAGTCATAAAGGGTAATTAAAAATGAAATTCATATTTAGGATTTATAGGATTCACATAGCAAAGAATTAATGATCCATTATTTTGTTTCCTAATAGATCGTCTAGCACATGCAGTATGAAATGCATGTTATGGTGGAACAACTATTTTTCCTTTTGAAGATACAAAAAGGTATGTCTCACTCTTTATCATAAAATAAATAATACTATATAAGTCTTAGTCTTGTCACTCTATAAGTGTCAAACTTGAAACTTTTATCTACACATTCAACAACGTTAAACAACAGGTTCCACACACAGCTTCCTCTAAAATGACACATGAGTGGTGGGTAAATCATTCATGTCAATTCTTATATATATAAAGAATCTTATATTCATCCCTATCAAGGTAACATTTTAAATAATGTGATCAAACAATGTCTTAGTCATCCAAACTATTTGGTCTCATCTTTACTCTCTTAACAGCGTTATATGCGATTACTCATGTGAAAGAATCAATCTATATCCATCGATATACTTGATCGAATTATGTTAAATGGCATATACAATATACTTATATAATTAAACATTCACAGACAAACGAATTAAATTAATATGCATTTGATTTTATTATAAATAAAAATGAATGGTCTATCAATATTTACAAATTGTTCACATTCAACATAAGCCAAGGGATTTTATATGTCTAACAAATGCATCCATAACTATTGGTTTGGTAAAAGAATATGCTACCATTTTACTCGTAAAAATGTGTTTCAGAGCCACTTCATTTTCTGTGATCATGTCTCTAATATATTGATATTTAATCTGGATATGTTTTATTTTTTTATGATATTTTGGATCCATAGCATAGGCTAATGCAGCCATACTATCATAATATATTGTGACAAGTTCAAATGTTATTTTAATGATTTCTAAGTGCTGCAAAAATTTTCTCAACCAAACTGCTTCTTGCATAGCCAAGGAACATGCTAAGCATTCAACTCCATTATTGATAAAGCTATATAAGATTGATTGAAATTATGCCATCATTTTGCAAGAATGCATATCCAAAAGTCGATTTGTACTGATCAAGATCCCTCCCCAATCAACATTCGTATAATCAATTAAGTGCAAATATTTCCCTTGGTAATATAAAATATAGTTTGATGTTCCTTTCAGATATCTTAAAATCCTCTTGACTGCCTTCCAGTGTTTTAGAATTGGATAAGAATGAAATTTACTCACTAGCACTACGACATAGCAAATCATTACATACATCAGACTACCAACAATGCTGGAATACGGTACTTTAGATATTCGTTCTTTTCATCATATGTCTTGGGACATATATCAAGATTAAGGTTCAGATTTCTTTCAACTTAGGTATCTATAAGCTTACTATCATGCATATGATAACGCTCCAATATTTTCTTACTGTAGGTTTCCTAATATAACTCTAAGGATCTTAACACCAAGTACATAGCTAGTCTTGCCTATATCTTTCATTTCAAAATTCGATGATAACCATTTCTTGGTAACATCAATCAATTTTTTATTATTTCCATCTATCAATATATCATCGACATACTAGGATAGAATTATAAAACCACTATTTAAACATTTAGTACAAATACAATGATCTTCCTCCCTCATCCTAAAGTCATCCTTTAATATGGTTTGATGAATTTCAGGTTCCATTGTCTTGAATCTTGCCTGAGATCACAAATAGATCTTTTGAGTTTGTAAACTTTGCGCTCTTGTCGTTTAAGCTCAAAACCTAAAGGTTGATTCATATACATCTCTTCATATAATTCTCCATTGAGAAAAAGCAGTCTTAATGTCCATTTGTGCCACAATAGCCAGAATGAGGCGAACTGACACGAATCTAACAACAATTGAGAATATATCTTCATAGTCAATTCTCTTTTATTATATGTAGCCTTTGGCTACTAATTGAGTTTTGTATCTTTTGATTGTCTCATCCATCTTACGTTTAATTTTAAGGACCCATTTGTTCTCAATGGTCTTGTGACCTAGTAGTAAATCAACCAAATCCCAAACTCAGTTAGATTTCATTGAATCCATTTCCTCTTCCATAGCTTTTAATCGAATCTTTAGCTTTAGGACCAAAAAGAGCTTGTTATACTGTTTCAGGTTTTCCTTCATCTGGAGCAATTATAAAAGCTTACCTCTCAATCTCAATTTGACGACGGAGAATTCTTTCACAATTGCTACATCGAGGTTGAGATTGTTCATGATATTGCTCCATAAGAACACAATCAGGCAACATATCACTTCCACTTATTTTAGAAGGAGCATGATATTTCATATCATCTTATTCTATGAGTGCTAAATCAACCATTCTTATGCTTCCACTAGTATCAAGATCTTCCATTTCATAAAATCAGAAATATCCATTTATCTCACCTATTTCAGGAATGTCCTATTATAAGAAAATAGCATCTCGTGACTCAATTTCTATTACTCTTCCATTTGTATCTTCCCCCAAAAATACATATTCTTTGGAGAATTATGATATCTTATAAATATACATTTCTTCTACCTCAGATCAAGTTTTCTATATTCATGAAAAGTATTATGGATATAAGAAGCACAACCCTATAGGCGTATTTTACTTAAGTCAGACTTCTCGTTTTTCTATAACTCATATAAGGTGGGAGAAATAATTTTAGATGGAATACGATTAAGAATATAAGCTGCATTCAGTAACGCATCTCCCCAAAAGGAAGTAGGCAATTTAACTTATGCCATCATTGATCTAACCATATCTAATAAAGTTCTATTCTTTCTTTTTGCTACACCATTTTGTTGATGAGTAGAAGGAATAGTTAGTTGTCTAGCCATACCCTTATCATCATAATAACTTTTAAATAAATCAAATAGATACTCGTCCTTGATCAGTCCTTAATGCTTTAATATTTGTATTTAATTGATTCTCAACCAATCTATTGTAGCGTACGAAGTAATCTAATACTTCAGATTTATGGGAGATTAAATAAATGTGACCGTATCTAGTGAAATTATCTATAAATATGATGAAATAGTAAATGTCATATCTTGCTCTTACATTCATTGGGCCACAAAATGTCAAAATGTATAAGTTGTAAAGGAAATATGGCTCTCTTAGCTTTGCCAAATGATAATCTTATTGTTTTTCTAACTAGGCAATGCTCATAAATGTATAATTCAATTTTATTAATTGAACCTAAAGGACTAACATTTGCTAATCTTTTTAAGCGATCTTACTTAATGTGTCATAATCTGGCATGCCATTTGACATTATCATTTAATAAAATATTATTGAAATTGTTAAAAATAAAGACAAAAACATCCACATTAATAGGTATTGTATCCAGTACAATAAAACTATCTAACAAATATCCAGAACCATAATAAATATAATCCAATAGTACATTCACACAACTATTTTCAAAAATAACTTTAAAGCCAAGATCTAAGAGAACAAGTACATAAACTATATTTCGTTGAACTTCAGAAATGTAAAGCACTTCATGGAGATAAAGAATGCAGCCTCCTTACATCACTAGCTTGCAAGTGCTAATTCTAAGCATATTTGCTTTAACATTAATACCTATATAGATACTCGACACCACTTTGGAATTTGATTAAACTTCATAAAGGCATATCGGTCTATCATTATATGGTAGGTTACTGCTGAGTCTATAGTCCAATAAGGAACAGTTTCAACAAACATCAAGCAACTACTAACATATAAATCAAATGGATAAATTTGATCATACAATACCTTTGGCTCAATGCAATCACGAGCAAAGTGATATGGCTTTCCACAATTGAAGCAATTCATGTTCTTTCCTTTCTTGTCATCGCCTCATCCTC
Organism: Balakata baccata; assembly: GCA_949630135.1. Classification (NCBI taxonomy): domain Eukaryota; kingdom Viridiplantae; phylum Streptophyta; class Magnoliopsida; order Malpighiales; family Euphorbiaceae; genus Balakata; species Balakata baccata. The sequence continues at coordinate 41,408 of CATIWF010124256.1, forward strand.
ATTTGTGTTTCTTTCCACTATAATTGGCTTTGTTGCCTCCCCTATCATGCTTGTTTCCCTTACCCTTTCATTTCTTTCGTCTAGAGCTTAAACCTCATTTTCCTTTGGATTTAGTCATATAAGCCTTTCCTACATGCTTATCAGCGAGAAGGCAATCCTCCTCCAGTGAGATGTTGTTTTATCATATGATTAAGATTCTTCTTACAAGCATCAAATTTAAGAGTCAACTGACACAACCTAGTTATCGAGGTTCTATCAAATTGGACATTGACAGTGTCCTAAACTGGCAGAGCTGAGCAGTGTTTCTCAAAGAGTAGTATAAGATCATTTCTCATGCTGCTTAACATCAATATGCGAGCAACTCTGTCCTTTCACTTGTAGACTTGATATACCTCCATATCCCACCTATATTGAGCAGTGCTTTCATGCTCAAGGCTCAACCATAAGTTGTATGATCATTTCCAACATAAATTGCTCTTCGAGGAGATACTGAATTTTCTGATGTCAAACATCATAATTCTTATCGTTCAGTTTGTCTCCTTGTTTAAGTTAGCAATAATGCTCTTTATAACAAACATTTCAACTATTTAGAAACAATGATCTTAATTAGCACAATTCAGAATCTCAAAATTATTTAATATTGCAAAGTTTTTAATTAATTAATAATAACCTAACACATGTAGCAGAAACAAAAGATTTATTTACAATTCAATCAATTTCCACTAATATAGTCTGGTTACTATTATTTAATTTAAACACATGCCAATCATTTTATTAGATGAGATTTATTAATCTACTAACATTCCCACAATATTATACTCATATTGCTCATGCAATAAAATAACAAGACATATATGTAATCATAATAACATTCATTATTAACATCATGAATATAAACATAATGTCTCATAAATAGTCATAATATGTCTTAAAAGGAAAAAAAATAAACAACATAAAAAAAGAATTAAAATATATTCACAATGATAATAAACATGTCCTAATACTGCTTTAAATTCACTCATCTTTTTTATGGATTGGTGATTCCCTCTCAACAAATTCTCTCCTAGCCAATTTCTTAGGCATCTTACTCATACATGGGTATCCGCTCACGGGTTGCTATGAGCCAATATCTTAGACCTTTTACTCATCCATGAGTATCTACTTATGGACTTGTTAAATTGCCGAATACCATCTCGTATTCGGCTCTCTAGCCCTTTAAATAATTCTCTCACAATATTGTTGTAATCTAACTTGCTTATCCTCTCTCTAAGCACCTTTCTTTCTTCTTCCTATGAATCAGGTAGAGAGTTAAGAACAATCCATATTTGTTGTTTCACTATCAACTCATAATACTTATGATATAACACATGGAATGTCCATAATTTTTTATACATCACATCAATGTGAACTTCCAGTGAGTGATTTGGATCTTTTTTATATGCAGTCATTTACTCCAAAGCGCGAAGTATACAGTCCCTCACATACATGTTAGAATGATTGAAATCAACATTAGACATAAAAAGCATATTATATGTTTAATCAAATTTTATGTAAATATTTATATTTTTTATGTACCTTTAAATCTAAAAACACTTCAAAACATGCTTTATCTAGAAAAATATCAATTAAATAGAAAATTAAATTTTAAGTATTTAAAAAAAAATTGGGATACAAACTGACCTCTCACGTGCCCTCACATGCCTTCCAAAGAGCCCACACACCTCACACACCGCCATGTGCCCTCACATGTCGGATATGCGCCATATGTCCTACCACATCATTAGCCACGTTAGTGTCACGTGGACCAAACGGAGCTAGTCACGTGTCCAGCATTTGCCACATGGTAGTTACATATATGCAAGCCACATCAGCAGTGTGACACCATGGCCCAATCAGGTTATGGCACATGTCAGCACTTGCCATGTCATCACGCCATATGGGCATGATACATTGGCAGCCGCCTCACACACTCTTTTCCATGTGTGACCAATCAGGGAATGACACGTATAAGGTAAATGCTATGTAACCGCCTCACTCTCCCTCTATGATGCGTGCATGCCACTTGTCGCCTTACATTGGTGGTTCAGTTCCGTTTTTTAAAATCTTTTTATATTTGTAGGGCTTTTCCACCGGTTTTGACAAAAAAAATTTATAATTTGACACCATATAGGAGTAAAATTAACATAGAAAATTAATTTTCAGAATTTATAAACCTTAATTATGATCATAATATTTAAAAAATTATAAAAATTCAACCAAGCATCCAAAATTTTGCAAAAAAACTCGTTGGAAAGCTTGTGACGAAAGCTTTCCTATACCAATTATATGCCATGAAGCTAAGAAAAAATTTCTCGAAAAATTGAACAAAATTTGGATTTCTATGCAATTTCTTGCAAAATTATTCAGTTAATCAATCTAATCTTCAATTTATGCACAAAAACTCGATTCAAGGCTTTGATACCAATGTAATCCAACAATGTTAGTGGAAACTTACTTATTGAAGCGTGAATTTTGTATTTTCAATGTTACATGGATACCGATTATTAAAATCTGAAATAGTTTTTACAGCACGAACACCTTCAATTACACTTGGATGACTTGAAAATGAGAGAGATTACAGAGAATTGGAGAATAATTTTTTTCTAAGAAATCACATTTAGGAGAAAAATGCAGCAATTATTTTTTTTTTGTAAGTAACTGCATCTTATATACCATGTAATTATTTGGGTTTTGGGCTAGATCAACCCCACATAGGTGACCCATACCCATAATCCAATATTGATCATTTGACATTCCAATTTGTAGATGAGTATTAGTTACTTAGGAACTTTACATAAGTGATAAATTGGATAATGGTAACTCAAATTTATCCCACAATCTAAATCTAGACAAGTTTAAATCGACTTGTATCCTATTTTTTCATTAACATATCACTCTCACATTTTTATTGATGCTAGTAATATTATTTAGAGAAAAATACAAATAAGTGATATGTGATTTTTGCGATTTTTAAATAAGCATTCATGTTTTTTTTTTTTGACAAAACAATATCTATGACTTGCTCTATTAGCAAAAAATAATATATTAACATTAATAGCGTTAAGGGGTGCTAACATAAGTGACAATACGACAATTATTGTGATGTGATACTAATATGGCACTAACGTGGTATCAATGTCAGTGCTACATTAGCACTGATGTGAATACCACGTTATAAAAAGTGTCATATAATCACTATATTAGCACTATTTAACGTCGTTAATGATAATATATCTTTCAATGATAATATATCTTTTTTTATTAACGGAGTAAATCACATACATTATTTTGTGCTGTTATTTATTTAATAATCACAAAAAATATAGACCACGTAATTGTACCTTTTCCTATTGTTTATTCCAATTTATTTTGAAAAAATTTGTTCTAAATCTATTAAAATATTAATATCTTAATATAAATTTAACAATATGAATATAAATATTTTAATACTTATTAAGCTGAAATTAGTAAAAAATAATTGGAATTTTTTTTAGCATACAGCAGTATTTTAATCTTCTATCCAGTTGAACATCTGATTCGATTTTAATAATTGAGAATCTCTATGCCGTCCAGGTGAGTTGGTGACGTGTTAATATCAGACCCACTCATCTTGATTACCATGAGCGCCATTTCCATTTCCGCCATAGGCGCACACTATACTCTGCCAGCTCCATTTCTTACTAAATAAATTAAAAAAAAAAAGTCGAAAATGTCATTAGTACGCCACGTAACCCCTCACTCTTTCTTCCACTCCTACAGCTTCTCTTCCTCTCCATTCTTTAGAAAACTCTCTCTCAACAATATTCCTTCCACCAGAACTCGATTCTCCTTCTCCGTCAAATCCATGGCTTCCTCTGCTAAAAAGGTGACGTTCGTTTCTTTAAAACGCCGGCTTCTTTGAATATTTTCATACTGACTTGTTTCTGTGGTGTTTTATTAGGTTTTGGTTCCGATTGCGAATGGAACGGAGCCGATGGAGGCGGTGATAACAATCGACGTTATTAAGAGAGCTGGCGCTGATGTTACTGTTGCTTCTGTTGAGAATCAGCTTCGAGTTGAAGCCGGTCACGGTATCAAGATCATTGCCGATGCTCTCATTACTGATTGTTTCGACTTCGTTTTTGACCTCATTACTCTTCCGGTATATATATTTCTTTTTGTCTCTTGTTGTCGAACAAAATTAGTTTTGACTGTGATTTTGTGCTTGCGGTTTCTAGCTATTGCTTGTTGGGCTAAGTAAGTAGATCAGGGGGGCTTCATATAAAATTTTGCCTTGATGATCAATTTTGACCTTTGTAGTTTTCTTATTTGAAAAATCCTTAAGCTGCAGTTCTTTGTAAATTTTTTATATATGTTTTTATTGGATAGGAGTTTGTTCGTATGCGGAATTTGTAGTTCCTTCTAGACTATTCCAATACGTCAGAAAATATTCAAGCAAATAGATGTTTGTAATTTCTGGAACATTGTTACATTAATGGTGGATGCTGGTGTTTCTCGAGAAAATTTTAATTGCAGCAAGTAATTTCTAATTTTTGTTATGTCCTCGTTATGCATGTCAAACTTTTTGGAGGAAATGTGCATTCTTGTTTTCCATGATCGCAGTGAATGTGGGTAGATGCTGGAAATTTGAAAGTTTTCCCTCTATTACTGAGCGATGTTTTTCACTCCAATATTTCACTCTAGGCAATTTACTCGTTTCCCATTTCTTTTTGCTTCTAGACTTTTGGTATAAAAAATGAAATATTTGTTACTGGCTTTGTCATTCTTATATTGTTTCTTGTGATTGCCATCACTAACTGGATGCTTTGTTGTTATAAATTTAGGGAGGCATGCCAGGCGCTACCAACCTTAAAAATTGTGGTGCTTTGGAAAGCATGGTGAAGAAGCAGGCTGCAAATGGGCGACTATATGCAGCAGTTTGTGCTTCTCCTGCAGTGGCACTTGGGTCGTGGGGTGTGCTAAAGGGATTGAAAGTATGAACTGATAACCAGTTACTCCTGTTGAATTTCAAAATGAATGATTTTCTGTGCACCATTCTGTTCCTGTCATCATTGATTGTAAAAGCAATTAAAAATATTCAGAAGAAGCTATTGTTTTTGACAGGCAACTTGTTATCCATCATTCATGGAGCAATTACAATCTTCTGCAATTGCTGTTGAATCAAGAGTACACCAGGATGGCATAGCTGTGACAAGTCGTGGACCTGGCACTACCATGGAGTTTGCTGTTGCGCTAGTTGAGCAGTTGTATGGGAAAGAAAAAGCTAATGAAGTTTCTGGGCCTCTGGTATGTACTTCATTTGATGCATTTTTGTTTGTCTGATTAAAACAACAAAATGGGGTCAATTTACCTATGTTATAAAAAATATATAAAAATTAAATATCTGTTACTCTAGTTGATACACATCAAGTGTTTGAACTTTCCTTTGTTGTCTTGTATGAAGTGTTTGAACTTTCCTTTTTTTTTTTTTTTCAGTAAAAATATCCCATTTTCTTTGGTACTTTCTAACAACTTCATAACATTTTTTCCTCAATCACCAACAAACCAAACACCACTACGCTGACATAAATGCTTAGTTACTTAAAATTCATTGAACACAAATCAAAATTTATTAAACACATCTATTGTGTACATAAATGCTTATTATATAATGAAGCTTGTTTATGCTACTGTGAATATTTGTGAGTTGAATTTCTTTCTCATGCAACTGCAAACACGATGTTGTTATGCAATTCTTTTGCTTAATGATTTTACCAGTTTTGTGTATCTCACTGTCATCTTATTTATAGGTGATGCGTCCCAACCATGGGGATGAATATATCATAAAGGAGATAAATCCAATTAAGTGGACATTTAATAATGTTCCTCAGGTGAGTTTCAAATATAGCATATTTCTTACTCCTTCAACCCCCAGCTAAAGGGAAAATAATGGGAAAGCAAGAAGGAAAAATCTACAATTATCTTCATATTTCTCTCAATTTGATTCTTTTTCATCTCTTACCTATTTTTAAGTATGTGATTGGAATAACATTTAAATAAATCAAACTAATATTAGATTATAAGTTTTACTAAAATGCAAAGCAACATTTGAGTAATCTTAACCAGTATAGGCTGGACTACTTCCTTGCCTTGGGTACCAATCCAGCAGGTGTGTTTCTGATGCAAGGGAGATTAGAAGTTATTTTTCTAATCAATTAAAATACTTGGTTGTTATTGCCTCTGAAGTTCTGAATGAATCAGAAAGTGGTCATCATCTTAATATTTGTGGCCACATTTTATTTCTGATCGATAAGGAAAGATTAGGTATCCAAGTTGACAAAATAGTCCATATTTTATATCTTGGCTCAAAAAATTTGATTTTATTTTTTGTGATGTTCCTCAATTGGGAATACACTGGCATTATTCCTTTTATATTTGGTCCTCGGAAATGCTTCTATTCAATCATGGTTGACTGTATTTCTTTTTTCTCTAGGTTCTTGTGCCCATTGCTAATGGCACAGAGGAAATGGAAGCCGTTATGATCATAGATATTCTTCGACGAGCAAAAGCAAATGTTGTGGTGGCTTCTGTTGAGGACAAGTTGGAAATTCTGGCTTCTCGTAAAGTTAAATTTGAGGCAGATGTGCTCCTTGATGAGGCTGCTAAACTTTCTTATGATCTAATCGTCCTACCAGTGAGTTTTATTGCTGTGTCTGTTAGTTCCTTGCTTACCTTGGTGGTTGACAAAGTTATGTTTGTGCCCATTTGCAGGGTGGGTTGGGTGGTGCCCAGGCATTTGCAAAGTCTGAAAAGCTTGTGAACGTGCTAAAGAAGCAAAAAGAATCAAATAGACCGTATGGAGCTATTTGTGCATCTCCAGCCTTAGTCTTAGAGCCTCATGGTTTGCTTGAGGTATCATCTTTCAAAGATAAATTCTAATGTCATCAATATGTCTAAGACATTAAATCATTAATAATTTATAATTTCGAAATTCAATTAATGGGCCTGCATCTATTTCATAATTGATAATTGAGGAATTAGTTAACATGCTAATAAGTCAATTAACAATGGATCTTTATCAATCAAGCAAGCACCAAGTAAAGTCTTGAGTTAAATTCTCTTAGTTTTCTTATACATGTTGATATCTTTTTGAGAAGTATGTTCATTTATGGTCCAGGGTAAAAAAGCTACAGCTTTTCCTGCAATGTGCGAAAAGCTGTCCGATAAGAGTGAAATTGAAAACAGAGTTGTGGTCGACGGCAACCTAATCACTAGTAGAGGCCCCGGAACTTCTATGGAGTTTGCGTTGGCGATTGTAGAGAAGCTCTTTGGACGCCAGAAGGCACTAGAGCTCGCTAAGATAATGCTCTTCACACGCCCATAGAGGTTTTATGTGTATCTATGCAGTGTGTACTAATCTTGTGTTCCTAACTACTATTTTCTACAGAGAGAGAGATGGGATGGGAGAACTGAATTCGTATTTCAAATGAATTCAAGCAGCAGTTAAATCATGTATGACTGTTTGTTTATAGAAAAACGAGTTTGCAGTTTTCAGGGACTGGTCATTTTCTATTTGGTGTGGAGTCAACAGTTTGGTTGCTCAAATCTTGCTGTGTTGTTAATATTGTTATTCTGTTAAATAGAAGTAGGAGTGTAATAGAGTTGATACAATGTGAGGTTCGATAAAGTTTGAATCGTAATAAATATTGTATTTGACTTAATTTGAAATTTATTTGAGTTAACTTGGTTCATTAAATTCGAATTTATTTAAATATAAAGGGTATAAATTTTTTTTAATATATAATAAAATAAATTCACAAGCCTTATTTACATTATTTGATAAACTATTTGAGTTCAAGTTTGATTTAATAAATTAATTAAACTAAATTAATTTTTGATCGAATTTGAATATTTTATAATAAACTAATTAAGTTCAATTAATTTTTGATCGAATTTAAATATTTTATGAGTAGAATTCGAACAATTTTGAATCATTTACATCCGCAGTTAGAAGTGCAAGTCTAATAAGTTTTGGTAAGAATCCTGATTGAGGGCTGTCGCTGCCTAGCCTAAGAACAAGAAGGTTGTCTTAATAAGGAATCTTCGAGCTGACCAAGAAATAAATAATGCTTCCAACAGGATTCGCAACATTGCCGCAACAATAGTTGGAAGTAAGTTAATCGACTAAACATTAAGGTGTTGATTTTTGAGAAATTTATACCGAGAGCCACATTTTCAAAAATTTTTTCAATTTTTGTTGTAGTTTTACCATATTTTCTTCCTTAATTTTGTTATTTTCAATTTTATCTATTTTTACTTTTTTTCTTTTCAAATATTTAGATTTCACCTTATATTTAACATATTTTTCATTTAATTAAGATAAAAGATAGTCATATTTTATCTATTAAACATGAATTTAAGAATTTTATTAATTGTATAACCACCAATTTTCCTTATGTATGCATTTATTAATTTTTAATCACTGTTTAATTAACTTAATCAGCAAAAAAATATGTAAATTGTATTTAGTTAACTTATTACCAAAATAAACTTTGAGTAAATCTTAATTAAAAAAAAATGTAAACTTGTATTTAATCAACTTAATTAAAGTTATTTATTTTGGATAAACTTTTGGTAAGTTTCTAGATAAACTTTTGGTAAATTTCAGGTAAACTTTTGGTAAATATCAGGTAAACTTTTGGTAAATATTGGATAAATCTTGAGTAATTTTCGAATAAATTTTATATAACTTTAACTTTCATTAATTTTTTTTTTGTAAAAATTGGATAAATCTTAAATAAATATTTGATAAATCTTTTGTTATTTCAATTTTTATTAACTTTATGGTAAATATTGGGTATAATTTAAGTAAATTTTAAGTAAGTTTTTAATAAATCTTTTCTAATTTCAAATTTCTTTAATTTTATGGTAAATTTTTAGTAATTTTTAAGTAAATATTAATAAATTTTGAATAAATCCTATTCAATTTTAACTTTAATTAATTTTCTGGTAAATATTGGATAAATTTTGGTTGTAATTTGAGTAAATTTTAAGTAAATTTTTTATAAACCTTGATTTGCATCATTTTCATAATAATTTTAGGCTTTAAGTTGTTAAAAAAAACTTTGATGCAAGCGATATTTTTGAAAAAAATTTTAGAATGTTATATTTTTATAAATGTTCATTAGTTTTTTTTTGTTTTTATAAAATTTCCTTGATTTTTACTTTCACAAATACTTTTTTTTTATTAAAAAAAAGTCAAAATTAGTAAGAAGTGAACAAAAAGAAAAATAATACTTTTAGTGGTAATTTGCCTTGCTTATGAACTAATTCAGTTTCAAATGAAAATTATTATTTATTATTGATTCAATACTAAGTGTTCTATGAGTAGGAACTAATTAAAAAATTACTTTATAAATAAGAATTAAATTAATTTAAAATATAATGATTAAGAGATAATTGAATTTTAACTGAAATTTTACAAATTAATTAACCAAAATATATTTTCTTTCATTATAACTAACATATTTGGTTTTTATTATTATTTTGTTCCTCTAAGAAACTCATATCATTAAGAAACAACAATAAGAACATCCTTCAAAATAAAACTAGAAGAGTGACTTCTTCTATCAAAAATTGATCCTTTACTAACGATAAAACTTGCATGGTTTTCTTATATCCTTTACCTATCAAATTTTGAAAAAATTTTCAAACTTAAAATCTCTTAGTGGACTACTGAATTGAAATTGAATTTCATTCAAAATTGGAGTGATAATTTGCAAATTATATTTTTGGGATTCCTTTGAGTTTTTAATTTTGTTTACATCAAGTCCTTTTTTAATGGCTAAAATGGAAATAAATATTAATAATACTGTTAAACCTTGAGGTGTATTCCTATAATTTTGATGATCACAAATAATTAGACAATAATAATATAACTATTTCAATTGTTTAAGTGTGATTAGGACTTCTTTTAATTAAAAAACAAACAAACTTCAAGTATTCTTTAAAGATTAATTTCTAGATCTACATACAAGCCAAGCTCAGTATAATCAAATATCTAGTCAATTAATTAATTTGGAAGCATTCACAACCGAAATCACACTTTGAATCACTTTCAAGCAAATAGTCACGCTCGTGATTTTGTGCCAAAAACCATCCAATTGCATTCACAACGTGGATCACGCCTTGAATCACAACCAAATGAAGTGTCACACCAGTGACTCATTATTATCATGCTCATGATTTTGTATCAAAAACCATCCAGAAGGGTTCCCAACCTAGTTCACGCCTTGAGTCACAACCAAGAAAAATGTCACGCCCATTACTTAGAAAGTCATGCTCGTGATTATCAAAGGCGAGATTTTTATTCAAAGCCACAATAACAGTCATGCTTGTGATAGTTACTAGTCACACTTGTGACTCATTGTATTAATTGCAACAGACTCCATTTTAAAGGTAACTCAAAGGATATATTTGCATTAAATAAAACTCTAACGACTCTAACTCTCTGAGGAAGTATAAAAGGGTGTCATTTATGCTTTCACATGTAAGAGAACAATTTTATGAGCAATTAATTCCTTGTTCCCTTGAACTTTAAATTTTTCAAGCTATCGTTCTCTGTTTTCTTTTTTGTAATATCTAAATCTTAAGTGTTCTGGAGCTTATGGGCTGTTAGTGTTAGAATTCCTGCAATTAATCATTCAATAGGCATATTGAGTGAGTTGGGTTAGGAATTTGATACTTATTGTAAGGGTTTAAGTGTAAGCTTAGGGTTTAAAATACTTGGATAGCTTATTTAAGTTTGTAAAGGTTTGATCTATACCTTAAAGTAGATTGATAGTGGATTAAAACTGTTAATTGAAATTGGGAAAAAGAGTAGGCTAAGAGGGCCGAACCTCTATAAATTAATTACGTTATTTTGCTCCTTTTTGCTAAAATTTTCAGTTTCCATTTCATTCAAAAATCCCAATTCACCCCTTCTCTTGGTACTTGTGGTATTTTATTTGGTATCAAAGCAAAGTCTCCTTTATTGAAAATTTAATCATCTTGAAGTAAAGATCATGGCCTCCACAAGTCAAATTCCTGATGTTCATGGACCAGGCTATATAAGAGCTCTATTCTGTGATGGAACTGATTATGCTTATTGGAAGAACAAGATGAAGATATTCTTAAATAGTGAAGGTGTTAATCTTTGGGATATCATTAAAGAAGGGTCGACTCAACTTAAGGGAAAGGATGAAAGTGGTAAGGAAGAGTCTCTTCAAAGAAGCAAGTGGACTAAAGAAAAAATTGAAGCAAATTTGAGAAACAAAAAGGCCATCAACATTCTCTATTGTGCTTTGAGTATAGAAGAATACAATGGAATTGAGCATTTAAGGTCCGCAAAAGAAATTTGGAAAGCTCTAAGAATAAAGCATAAGGGAACCAATCAAGTTAGAAGCAAGAACCTCCAAATGCTCTATAGGGAGTATAAGTTATTTGACATGAAACCCAATGAAAATGTGAGTGACATGTATAGTAGGCTCATTAACTCCATGAGAAAGCTATGCAAAAATTATACTCTTGAAGAGATTAATAACAAAATTCTTATAAGCTTACCTCAAAGGCAATGGGAAGTTAGAATTTTCTCAATTGAAGAATCAAATGATCTTTCAAAGCTTCATACGGATGAGTTATTGGAAAAGCTTCTCACTTATGACATCAAAATGTCTCAAATGAATAAAGATGAGAAGACAAAAAAAGACAAGAGAATTACTCTCAAGGCTAGCAAGAAGGCAAGTGAGAGTGATTCAAGTGATGATGACTGGGCTATGATTTCTAGAAAAGTCAAGAACCTCATCATGAAGAAGAAGAGGGAGAAGGCCTTTAAGAAATAAGATTTAAGCAAGAAAGATCATCTTATTTGCCATGAGTGCAACAAGCCCAAACACATTAAATCGGAGTGCCCAAGATTGAGGAAGTCCTATAAGAAAGATAAAAAGGATAAGAGAAAAGCTTTCAACGCTACTTAGGACGACTCAAGTGACTTTAGTGATAGAGAATCCGGTGATGAAGTTGCCAACCTTTGCTTTAAGGCAATTGAAGAGCCTTCTACCAATAAGGTAAACTTAAGAACTTGATATTATTCCTAATGATGACTTGATACATGTTATTGAAAAACTTATGCATAAATGAAAAAAATATTCTTTTAGAATTAATTCACTTGAAGAGGTAATCAAAACTCTAGAAAGGAGAGCTTGAGAAATCAAGAACTTCTAATAAAGAGTTAACTAAATCTCTAAATGAATGCAATTCTACTGAGAATAAGGTTTTAAATGATCATGCCAAACTTGTTGAGAAGCAGAATGCATCATTAGAAAAAGAAGTTAGCTGTCTCAAGAATTCTATTTCTAGATTCAATAAGAGAAAGGAAATCCTCGATGGGATGATAGCTATTAATTCCACCCATTTTCAATCTAAAAACGGAATTGGGTTTGGCAATTGGCATGCTAGTACTTCAAAAACCAAAAGCCTAAGTATGCCTATCACTAAGACTTATAACGAATCTAGTTTAAGAGCCAAAGGACTTAAAAGGTTCAATGGCAACCAAGCCAATGGCTCAAGAGCCAAAAGCATTAAAGGACCTCTTCCTAAGAGATATCATCATGCCCTTTCACATAGTTTTCATGGTTTTCAAAGGAATAAACATGCACCTCATGCTATATGTCATTATCATAGTGCATATGGATATATTAATATGAGATGTTTGATTAGGAAGACTCATTTGTATCCTTCCAATGTTAACCCCCAAGGACCCAAGTATATTTGGGGTACCTAAACTTGAATGATTTTTATTTTTGCTGGTATCCTTAAATGAATACAAGTGGTATCTAGATAGTGGATGTTCAAGGCACATGACCAGGAATGCTAACCTATTTACTCATTTGGAGATGAAAAAAGGTGGCAAGGTAATAGTTGGAGACAATGCCAAAGGAAAGATTATTGGCATTGGTCAAGTGGGTAAGAAAGACTAAACTCTTAATTGAAAAGCAAACAAACTTCATCAAGTATTCTTTAAAGATTGATTTTTATATCTACATACAAGCCAAGCTCAATATAATAAAATATCCAGTCAATTAATTAAGTTTGGAAGCATTCATAATCGAAATCACACTTTGAATCACTTTCAAGTAAATAGTCACACTCATTACTATCACACCCGTGATTTTGTGCCAAAAACTATCCAAAAGCATTCATAACTTGGATCACGCCCTGAATCACGACCAAATGGAGTGTCATACCCATGACTTATTCTTATTATGCGCTGTGATTTTGTGAAGAAAACCATCCAGAAGGGTTCCCAACCTAGTTCATGCCTTGAGTAACAACCAAGAAAAATGTCATGCCCAATACTTAGGAAGTCACGCTCGTGACTATCGAAGACGGGATTTTTATTCAAAGCCATAGTAATAGTCATGCCTGTAATAGTTACCAGTCACTTGTGACTCATTGCATTAATAGCAGACTCCATTTTAAAGGTAGCTCAAAAGACATATTTGCATTAAAAGAAGCTCCAACGACTCCAACTCTTTGAGAAAGTATAAAAAGGTGTCATTTATGCCTTTCACAGGTAAGAGAACAATTTTATGAGCAATTAATTCCTTATTTCCTTGAGCTTTAAATTTTTCAAGCTACCATTCTCTATTTTCTTCTTTGTAATATATGAAGCTTAAGTGTTCTTGAGCTTCTGGGCTATTGAATGTTAGAATTCCTATAATCAATCATTCAATATGCATTTTAAGTGAGTTGGGTTAGGAATTTGATACACATTGTAAGAGTTTAAGTGTGAACCTAGGGTTTAAAACACTTGGATAGCTTGTAAGTGTTAATTTACACCTTGAAGTAGATTGATAGTGGATTAAAACTCTCAAGTAAGGTTGGAGGGAGGAGCAGGATAAAATGGCTAAACCTCTATAAATCGATTGTGTTCTCTTGCTCCTTTTTGCTAAAATTTTCAGTTCCCATTTCATTCAAAAATCCCAATTCACCCCTCCTCTTGGTACTTGTGGTAATTCAAATACAATAAAAAAGACATGTTAACTCTCAAGATGAAAGATAGGATAGTACGAGTCTCTTTTCAATTGGCATCTACCCTCAAAGATAGGTCTCACTGGAAGACCTAATAAACAACATATCACAAGTAGGCCTCATTGAAAACCTGATAAGAGGAAGATCGCTAGTAGATCTGACTAGAGACCTGATAGGCAGAAAATCATCAGTAGACTTATAATAGATCACTAGCAAACCTCACTGAGACCTACAAGAGATCACTAGGAGACCTGATAAATAGAAGATCACCAGTTTTGAGTTCGAGTACAATGCATTCAATGAAGTGTATAGATAACTGACAAAGTGTATATCATAGAAAGGGAGAGAAATCATGTTAATGTCAAAAGAAGATCTAAGCACAATAATGAGATCTCTACAATATCTGGAATATGTCCAATCACTCTTCAACATGACTGATGTGACCACGCATTTATTGTGAATCAAACTAATGAGACCACACCATGATGGACATGACCACACATTTATTGTATATTAGACTGATGAGACCTAACCGTAATCTGGAGAGACCAAGTCTTATTAATGGAAGAGAAGTATAAATAACATTTCTCAATCCAGACAAGAGTTAGAAAGATTAATCCAAGATACTTCAACCTTCATTTATCTCTTTATTCTCTCTTTCTCTTCTTCTTCTACTCTAATTTAAACAGTTGAGTGGTTGTGTTAGAATAGCCCTGATGCATTATTTTGATTTCCTTCTATCTTGCAAGAATGAAGGTTGAAGGTTGGTGTTATCATCCATTAAGTAGAAATCTTGAGTTTGAGCTTTAGGAATGGAACACCTTTAAAATTTGGAGAGAGTGCTTCATCTCATATGACTCTTTTGGTATTGATGTTAGGAAAAAGCTTTTGGAAAAAAAATTATTTTTAATTTTTTTAATTTTTAATAACTGCTTTTGGAAAAAAGTATGTAAATAAATGTTTCTCCAAGACATAGGTTTGAAAAAAATAGATTATAAAGAATTAAAAAAAATCAATTAAATCATAAAAATTCAAAATCTGCTATTTAAATGCCCAACAACAATCCCAAAAACTTCCTTAATGGATATACCCAACACAAATCCAGATTACTAAATGGTTAAAAAAACTGTGCTAAGTAAATATAATTTTTTTTAGATTAACAATTATGTATATTATCTTATTTTTAACAAATCTAATACAATATTAAGACTAAGCAAAGATCATCAAAACAAAAAATCAAATTTTAGACACTTATCCTAGAATTATGTATGAACTTATTTCTTTTTTAGTTCTTTTGATTTACAAAATAACGAGGGCTCAAAACTCTAAATGGCTCAATGTGAAAAAGTATAAATAAATAAAGTTGGAGAGTTTAACTTTTTTGAATAAAAAAATTTAAGACCTTGAAAAAACTTAAAATTTTTTAGTTGACTACTGTATTGAAATTGAATTTCATTGATAATCGGAGTGAGAATAGGCAAATTATATTTTAAGATTCATCAGCAAATAAAATAGGAAAAATTATTATTTATCCATTAGTTTGATATAATACACTACCCTGAGATTTTAAAAATATACGATTTATCATATGCGATTTGATATAATATACTAGTACTCATGAAATTTAAAAATAATTTTATCTACCTCTCTGAGAGTTTGATATATTGCACTAATACCCCCTTATAAGTTTGATTTATTGTATTGGTACTTCCTAAAATACATATTACATTAATATTTTTCTGAGCAAATGATAATATTCTTTCTTAATAACGGTAAATACCTTAAAATTTAACAAAATTATTATATAATTTAATATAAATAAAATAGAAATAACAAATCGTATATTTTTCAAATATCAAAGGAATACTAATTAATGTATTATGTCAAAAATGGTTTCCCAATAAAATATGTGATTTACTTATTATTGAATTAAACTAAGACCTTATATAATTTATAATCAAAATGATTTTATATTAATAAATAATAATAATAAAATTGTTTCATATTAATAAGTATAAATAATACAAAATTTATTATTACGTATAGTAAATTTATTAAGAAAGTAATATCTTTTCGCTCAAGTTGTTTTATAATTGGAATTCAATCTTTTAATTAAGGCTAAACTATAAAAAAAAATTATGAACTTTGCACTTTATTACAGTTATGTCCAATTCTTTAAAAATGTGAGTTTAATAATATGTACTTTAAATTTTATAATAGATATTGCCTCAGATAAAATGTATCTCATTCCGAGTTTACATAGTGATGATATGGAAAAATATTGAAAATATAAAATAATAACGTGAAAAATATAGTGAAACTTATGTGGAAAAAATTATCATATAAGTATGTAAACAAATTACACATTAAATTACTCATCTCATCTAAACTAAAATGATACTGTTTGACTAAGAGAAGGACAAACTATGTTATAACAGAATCTATTTTGAGAAAATGATGATTTTGCGAAGGAGATTTATGTATCTATTTCAATAAATATAATTTTTAAAACAGTACCGTTTTGGCTTTTATATCCATATGATAGTTTTTTCCATATCAGTTCCAATGTCTTTGTTTTCTACATCATTGTTTTATATTTTTTATATTTTTCTATATCATCGGCACGTAAGTTCAGAATAAGGTACAATTCACCTTGTAAAAAATTAGGATCGGATAGAGCAGAGTCACAGCTAATAATTGAGAAAATAATAATAAAATGGAACACATAGATTTTATGTAGAAAATTCCCAAATAAATTAGGGTAAAAATCACTAAAAAATAAAATAGGAGATTACAACCTTTCTCTAAATTTAAGAAAAAACAATTAACACTCTCTCTCAAAAATTAAAAGAATAAGAATTTTTTTATCTCTCTCGGGATCTCTCAATTTTTCCTCTCAATTTGTTGTGCCTTCTTTGCTAGACCAAATACCTATTTAGAGGTAAAATTTTGCTTCTTTATCAAGTGGCTAAGTCGGCCAACTTGCTAACAAAAGAATGGCCCTATTTGGCCAAAATTTGGTCCAACAAGAATTGGCCAAAAATTGGTCCAATTGTATTTTTTTTATTACAATAAACAATCTCTCACTTGAAGACTTGATTGAGAGTCAATCATGTCTTTACATCATTCTTTCTTTCTTGCAAATTTCAAATTACTTATGTATCTGTTAGACCACTAGAGAATCGATACTAACTAAATTTATTAACATTGACTGTCATTATTATAAAATTTGCTAGGTTATCTTTTATATATATTTTCTGCATATTCACTGTTCCTTCTTTCATTTTCTCACTAATGAAGTGGTACTAACTCGAATGTGTTTTGTTCTAGAATGAAAAGTTGGATTCTTTGCAAGATGCAAAGCACTCTAATTGTCATAAAACAAAGAAATTTTCTCTTAATGGTGCCCAAGTTCCTCCAATATCATTTTTAACCAAATTGCTTCTTTATTAGCTTATGTAACTGCTGCATATTCTGCTTCTATTGTTGACGTAGCCACAACTGACTACAATTCTGAAACCCTGCTTATAGTTCCACTAGTAAGATCAAACACATAGCTGGTAGTGAATTTGCTTTTGTCAAGATCACCTACATAATTGGAGTAAACATATCCTCTAACAACAAAGTCTGATCCCTCATAACACAATGCAACATCTATGGTCTCCTTGATGTATCTTAGGACCTTTTTAATAGCATTCCAATGCTCTTTACTATGATTCGCCAAGTATCAACTAGCCACTTCCATTACTTGTGCAATGTCTGATCTTGTGCATATTATAGCGAACATCATGCTTCCCACTACTGATGCATACGGTACTTGAAACATCTCCATCCTCTCTACTTCTGTGCTAGGACTCATACTGGAGGATAAATTGAAATTAACAAGAAGTGAGGTAGAAATTGACTTACAATCTTGCATATTGAAGCGTCGTAAGATTTTCTTCAAATAATTCTTTTGAGAAAGCCAAATCTTCCTATTATTTCTATCTTGGTAAATTTGCATCCCTAGAATCTTGTTTGCTGGTCCCAAGTCCTTCATTTCAAACTCTCTAGCCAATTGTGCCTTCAATTCTTTAATACAATCTTTGATGGGGGCCTGCTACCAACATGTCTTCTATATACAACAACAATAGGATGGAATCATTTCCACCAAACTTCTTGAAATATGTACAATGGTTTGCATTAAGTCTATTGTATCCAAGGCTCATGATGAAGGAACCAAATCTCTTGTACCAGCAGCTCGGTGACCTGTTTGAGACTATATAAAGATTTGTTCAACCTGCATACTAAGTTCTCTTTGCCTTTTTCTTCAAAGCTTTTTGATTGGAGCATATAAATTTCTTCTTCAATATCTCCATCAAGAAAAACAGTTTTTACATCTAATTACTCTAGAAATAAGTCGAATATAACATACACTGTCAAGACTACTCAAATCATTGTCAATCGTACTAATAGGGAAAGTATCTCATTGAAGTCAATGCCTTCTTTCTGAACATATTCTTTAACCCAGGGATGGATACACAGTAGAGGCAATAGGGGCAATTGCCCCCATACCCCCTCAAATATTTCCTATTATTCAATTTAGTCTCTAAAATTTTTTTATATATAAATTAATACATTGCCCCCATTTAGAAAAATATTTATGTAGTAAGTTATAAAAAAATACAAAAAAAATATTACTTTTGGCTCTTTTTATATTACGTATTATTTAATATTTGGGTGATTTTATATTCATTAGTATTTGAACTGTGAATAATTAATTATTTGAGAATTGATATTTATCGTTCAATTCAGTTTATTTTCTCAAATTTAATTCAA
Source organism: Balakata baccata (assembly GCA_949630135.1). NCBI lineage: Eukaryota > Viridiplantae > Streptophyta > Magnoliopsida > Malpighiales > Euphorbiaceae > Balakata > Balakata baccata. The sequence continues at coordinate 60,314 of CATIWF010124256.1, forward strand.
TATTTAATTCAATATTGTTTATGATATATTCTTAAAGAATTCTTTTGACTATGAAGAATTATAAGATATTTTTTAAATATATTTTGTAGGGTTTGAGTGTTGAATTTATGATCTCTCATATTTGTCATGATTATTTAATTATATATACACTATTTGAGCTAATCACAGTTAGTATTTTTTTAATGATTGAAAATTTTATATCAAAAAATTTTATATACACTATTTGAGCTAATCACAGTTAGTATTTTTTTAATGATTGAAAATTTTATATCAATTACTTTACATAGTAACTTACATTTTTTTTATATATTGGTCATATTATTTGTTTCTCTTTTCATCTTTGGATTTTTATCTAATGATCTTAGACGCAAAAAATAAAAAAAATAAGGGTTTTTCTGATTTTTAAATGTTTTTAGTTAATCTACGTATTGCTTGATGTAAAACAAATGGTGGATTTGTTTCCGTTTTTTGTTGAATATTTTCATGGCTCAATAGATAATTTGATAAGCTAATTATTTTTTTTCCATATTTCTGAATACGGTTAAAAATTTTAACGAATCTATTGAAAACATCATAATATAATTGGAAATAGATACAAAAATGATTATGATTTACTTGTTATGATTATGATTAAAATTTTCAAAGCCATGGTCATGACCATGACACTTTTTAGGTCTGGTCGTGAATGAATATGGACTAAAACGCCTAAAACACGACCTTCACGGCCGTGACACCTTAAATTTTTACTTTTCTTCATTCTTTTTAACTCTTTTTAAAGTCCATGACCCAAATGCAACCATATACTCGTTATATACCTCAAATATACCTTCACATCCTTATAATGTACCTCTTATATACCCACCATATGACATCTATATTTATATTTTAAATTCTTTTTAATTACCAAAATGCCCTTTATATGTTACTTATATATATGCTTCAACTAAGCCCTATTTAGCGGGCGTTACAAATTGTGCCATCATGGAACTTCAATTCGATGGTTCTAATACCAATAATCTTCAAGGCATGATCATTGCAACTATACACAAATCCCTTATAAACAGGTTCATATTAATAGAACCATTCCTTTCAAGAGATCATGTGAAATGTGGCTCTTGAGTCGATGAACCACACATCCACAAATGTCTTCATGCCTTCACTAGTTGTCGCTGCTTCACAACACAAGGCATCACCCTTATCGAAGGTACTTGCAATATTTCCTTGTGAATTGAAATTTTTCTTATTTAAACTCCAACAATCCTTCTTTAGGTGACCCTTTTTGCCACAGTGGTAGCACTTTAGGTTCTTCGTCTTACTTCTTGAATTTGATATACCTTGATCATGACTCCCACTAGAGCCATGTTCCGTTGATCTCCTTCTCATTACCGTTAGGGCCTTTGCTTATTGCAAACTGGCCACCATGTCCTCTTTGTTTTTGCACTAATTTTCCTCTTTGAGAATAGCAGCTGCAACATCACCAAAGCTCAAGCAGTTTGTAAGGATATTATTTGTGAGGTTGATGATGAGTTGATCATACGAGTTAAGTAGACTTTGAAGTAGAAGTTCAACATGTTCCCTTGGCTCTATTTTATAATCTAGCGATGTGAGTTGAGAAAATAGAGTATTCAAAGTGTTAATGTGCCTTGTCACTAAAGTAGATTCTAACATCCGGAGAGTGTACAATTTCCTTTTAAGAAAAATTTTACTGTGAAGTGACTTGGTTTTGTACAGCTTTGTGAGATGATCACAATTTTCCTTTGTAGATTTCTTCTCCTTGATGCTTGACAATACTTCATTTTGCTAATGCAATATGAAGATTTGCAATAACGTTTCCATCCATCTTGCTTCACTTAGTATTATTTGTGAAATCCGCTGGCCTTTCAATGATAGCCGTCACACAATTATCTTTTTTTAATATTGCTTTTATTTTTAATTTTCACAATGAAAAATTATTCCAATTGAATTTTTCAATCTCAAAATTTGTCATCATTGCTTCAATAATAACTTTTAAGGATATAATAATCTAACTTATTTTCTAATGTGGAGTTGCCACTTAATCGTGACAACCATAGAACATACAATAAGTAAATATTAATATCCAATATCACTTGTGAAAAATTAGGATAGGATAGAGCAGAATCACAACTAATAATTTAAAAAAATAACAATAAAATGAAATATACAAATTTTAAATGGAAAACCCTTAAACAAATTAGGAAAAAACCACATCCAATAATAGAAGAATTTTACAAAAAAATAAAATAGGATATTATAATCTCTCTCTAAATTAAAAAAAGAAACAATTAAAACTCTCTCTAAAAAATTAGAAGAATAACAGCTTTTTTTTTTTTATCTCTATATTCTCTCTCTCTCCGAATTTGTTCTCTCAATTTGTTGTGCTTTCTTTACAAGATCAAATGCCTATTTATAGGCAAAACATTACTTTATTAGCAAGTGGCTAAGTCGGCTAACTTGCGCCCAAAAGAATAGCCTTATTTGGTCCAACAAGAATTGTCCAGAAATTGGTCAAACTGTATTTTTTTTTATTACAATAATATATAATTAAATTAATCATAAATGTAATAAAATGTAAAATTTTATTCTTTAATTAAAAGATTTATTATTATTATTATTATTATTACCACCACCACAAGCATCTTAATTAAGGGTATGTTTATGAATCCAAGCAAAATTTTGTAGACCAGTCTTCCAGTACGGTGATATTGAAGAATTGGTCCTCTCTGCCATTGACGCCGGGGCGAGTAGCTGGAAACTCAGCTCATTTGATGCTCTTTTCTTTTCAAAATTCAGTATCTGTATTTGTTGCTAAAGAAAGCGCGCATCCCAATATCCTCTCTCCCTCTCTGCTTGTTTAAGCCCATTTGCTAGTCTCTGCTTCTACTGGGCATTTATTTTTCACCAAGCAAGCCCAGGTTCTTGCTTTTGCCCAGCTGGGATTACCCACCTTCAGGTAAGGTAAGCAATAATTTATGCAAGTTTGTTGTTTGGCTGCTAAGAAAATGTATGAAAATATGGCCAAAGAAAAGTCAACCTGGAAAACGGAAAAGAGGACTTTGAATTGTTGTCCTTGATTTCCTGGGTTTTATATAGTTATAACCTGTTCTTCTGAGGTTAATTAGTTAAATATATTTTCTCTCTTGTTTTGTATTGCAATCAAAATTGCGAGAAAATTAAGTTAGTTTCTTCTGCTTTTTATCTCTTTTCATTCGTCTTGCTGTATATGTTCGACATTTCTCTCTCTTGCTTTTGTCTTGCTATTGTGAATAATTCATGTGAATATTTGCAACTTAAAAATTGTGTTTTTGGGGTTTATATATATTGGTTGAGATCATAATTTGTGGTTTATGTCAAAATCTGCAGAGGAAATTCCATTTTATAGTGTCTCCATTCAATATAACTTTGAATTGATGTTTTACTATAGTCATCATATTTGCCTTTACAGATTTTAAAGGATCTGTTGCAAGAACAAGAACATTTGTTAGCACCCTTTCTGCAGCTGTCAATTTTGAATGAGCGTTTTCTTTTCCTGCACTCGTTTGAATTGTTACTGGAGTTTTTATAAGTTCATCGGCTTCAGCTTAATGAAAATTACTATTTTTACTTCATTTCTGTTTTCTTATTGATGTACTGTATGCTCATGGCATCGGTCATTCTCATTCTAAAGTTCTATTTACAGCATTTGCTCTTTGTTTTGCCTTTTTTTTTTTAATATGTTTTGCTTCCTGCTCTTATTTTTTCGTTTTTACAGTTTGTCAAAATATTAGGTACTAGTAGTTTAGGGTTTCTTTCTCTGATTTTTATCTTTATATATGCATTAGGAGAATTGTACTATTAAAACTTCTCCGATAAAGTTATTGTGATTTTGTGCTCATTTGAAAAGTTTAGGAATTGGAATAAGCAAATTTCTAGCTGGTTGCTCAGGCTATTTAGTAATGCTGGTTTCTTACATGCAGAAAATAAATATAACGACATTCTTTTGTAAGTCGAATATAAGCTTTTAGCATCTCAGTGGTAAGGGAGGAAATTTGATATGTAAATGATTGACCTAGGAAGAAGAATGAAAAAATTTCGGTTTGACGGGAAGAGCATTTCAGTTTTCAAATTCTAAGGAATGAGATTATTAATGGCATTTGGTAGTGGCCAAATTGTGAGTTTCCACTGGGACAATGAAATTTGAGCTCTAGAAACTTTTATAAGGTTTTGTATCTTCCCCTTCTTCAACATCATACCTTTTTCCTTTCAATATACATTGCCCACAAATAACTTCATGTTTATTTATTTATTTATTTTGAATACGTTCCTCAAATTGATTGAATACTGGAATTTACTACATGATATATTTGGCAATCATATCTCTTATCCCTTTGCTTCCTAGCAATTCTTATTGTGGTAATAGATTTGCATTTCCTCTTTTTCTGTCAGAGCATAAATATGAATGGCATGAGATAAAACTTTGGGCTATTAATATGGATATGATTAATTATCATTTTAAAAGGGCAAAACTTAGTGTATAATTTTTCATTGCCATAGCAATCATAAATTTTTCTAACTGACAAATTACCTTTTTCATTTTCTCTCCCGAAATTTTCGGTAATGGTTAACTGTTTATGATAAAGCAAAATCACTTTGTTTCTATGTGGTTGCATATTCAAAGTTTTATTGGTTTATTATTGCATGCAGGATACAGGTTTCTGTGGTGGCACTGGTTTGCATAAGCGACTTATAGTGATGACTTGCCTATATTCATGTTTCAAAAGGACAAGAGCCTCCCCACCTAAACTAACAGTGGATGTTGATTATGGTAAGTAGCTTTAAGACTTTAGTGCATTATGTCCTTCATTCAATTATAAATAATTAGCTAAGGCCTCAAATAAGTTATGCTGAGAATACAATAAATGAATTGATTTCTATTTAAATCTGTTTATAGCCGAGTAGGTGAACCCAGTGAAATGGCAGTAGATCATAAGCATTCCTACACTATGATTCTTGGACTTTTTTTTTTTTTTTTTTCCTTCTTTTTTGTTCTATCTTCTTTATCCTATATGTTTTATAAGTATGTTGAAGATTCAATAAATTTACATGGTGCAGATGTTTCCAGCATTCAAAATGCTAATTTCTACACTTACAAAGAATTGCAAATAGCAACTGAAAATTTTAGACCAGCCAATAAAATTGGAGAGGGTGGTTTTGGTTCTGTCTATAAGGTGATTGCACAGATTGTGACAAAATGTTGAAATCTTTAAAAGAATTCTGAGTCCTTCAAAATGTTGCTGAGCTGTTAACTTGAATTAATGGCAATGCTCAATTCTTGCAAAATGTTCCTGTGTCTTAACAGGGAATGCTCAAAGATGGCACTGAGGCTGCCATAAAAGTACTGTCTGCTGACTCAAGGCAAGGAGTGCGGGAATTTCTGACTGAAATAAAAGTGATTGAAGATGTCAAGCATGATAACCTGGTTAAGTTGTATGGTTGTTGTGTAGAAGGAAATCATAGAATTTTGGTGTATGGCTATCTGGTGAATAACAGCCTTGCTCAGACACTTCTTGGTAAATCATGCATCTTTTCTTAAATTTGTTTATTAACCACTTGGTTACTTATGCTTCTTCTGTTTACTGTTAAGGTCAAGGCAACAGCAGCATTCAATTCAGTTGGTCTGATAGGCATAAAATATGCATAGGTGTTGCTCAAGGTCTTGCTTTTCTTCATGAAGAAGTCCAACCTCGTATTATTCATAGGGACATTAAAGCAAGCAATATTCTCCTTGATAGAAACCTCAAGCCCAAAATTTCAGATTTTGGGCTTGCCAAGCTATTCCCAGATAACAAGACCCATATTAGTACACGTGTTGCTGGAACTGCGTAAGTTTATATACCACACATTGTTCAATTATGCATGGGACTCATTGGGCTTTGCTTATAAACTCAAGACTGGTATAATTTTTAGAGCTATCCATTCAACTAGTGTTTTGCTTGCAAGATGCACTGTGTTTGAGATAGGCTGGGCTGGTTGGTCAAAATTTCTTCAGTATATGATCAAACTCTATAACATAATTGCACTCGTGTTTCTGAAAGCTTGAAACTTCTGTACCATCTACCAGACTACATCATCTCATATATGTTTCTCATGTTATGTCTCAGCATAATATAATTCTGATCCACTCATTCATGCTTAATGAGATTGTATTGGCTGGTGGTCTACCTTGATTTTGTTGAATTGTATATTATTAAATGTTTGATATTTTTTGAATTGAGGCTTGAAAACCGTCTAAACCTACCACAACATGTTATCAGGCTCCTCAAAAAGCGAGGCGATAATGTCTAATTGCTGACACAATATGATGTTTGATTGGAATTCAATAAGCTGGAGAATTTTTATTTGAATCTTTCCAATTTATTTTTTTGACACTTATGAACATTTCCTTGGTTGATTCTTATAGAGGTTATCTTGCACCTGAATATGCTCTCCGTGGTCAGTTGACAAGGAAAGCAGATATATACAGTTTTGGTGTTTTACTCCTGGAAATTGTTTGTGGGAGGTCCAACACAAACAGGCGGTTGCCTCCAGAAGAGCAATATCTTCTTGAAAGGGTATGGGCTTCTTGAGTTTGCTATTTTACTTGGTAAATTGAATTCAGTAATGAGACTCATTTCTTGTTACATAAAGAGGTTATAAAGACAATTACTTTGCATAGGCATCAAATGACAGGAAATTTTTTGTTGATGAGTCTAGTTCTTGAAGTGAATTTTTCTCCATCGTTTTAATTTAAGTAGGAGAACATCGATAACTGCAGACTGGGGATCAATCAGACAAGTGTTAGTCTAAAGTTAAGAAATTTATCCCAAAAACTACATTATTAAATCTTAGGAAACAAATTATCAAACCTGGAAACTAGATTGAAGGCTTAAATTAAAATAATATTAGTGCCAAGCAGGCTAACACATAATTTGCAAGGTCTTCAGCATCCTCGTCGCTGAGAGAAAACAAATTATTGTTTCTAACATTTAAGAATTAAAGGGTTTTTTTTTTGGCCAATATTATGTGATTAATAGCTTTTCTGTCCTCTTAACCAGATTATGCTTCAGGGAGTTTTATGAGAGTTCATTTCGCTAATATTTCAATGTGATTGGAGGTTTTACTTCATTATATTTGTTTGTAAATTATATTTCTGGGTTCTCTGACGAGAATACCTTATCTCAATTTTATAGTTTCCCCTTTTCTCCATGTATTAAATCATCTTCTTTTTCATTTAAAGAAGTGGACAATCCTCTAACGACCTTCTTTTATGGCTATAAAACTTCTGATAATTTAAAAAGGAAAAAGTGCTTTGGTTGTTGAAATCAACAGCTGAATGGGGTTGTCAGTTGCATATAGTTGAATGGGGTTGTCAGCTGAATTGGGTTAGTGCAATATTGTGACGGATAAAAGATGTTGCTTTTCCTTTGTTTTAGACTTAGACAGCATGTGCAGTATTTTGGTTAGCTTTACTAATTTCTAGGGTAAGGGTTCTTTATGTCAAGTGACGGTGTTCTATATAAATATTTTCAGCTTGTCCTTTCCTTAGATAAACAGAGATCTGATATGAATTTAGGGAGAATCACACCCTAAAAGCTAGCTTAAGAGGTTGGAGAGCTCTAAGCCCATGTAAACTCCACATCAGTTTCTTAGTTTTCCGATTTGGAATTCAAGTCCCATACCTTGTAAGTGGGATTATAACAATCCACCACACTCCACAGCCCGGTGCCCACGTGGGCTAGCTGTGCACTAGGTCTTTCCTAGTCCCAGGCGAACACTGCGATGATGGATGATTTTGATACTATTTGATATGAACTTAAGGAGAACCATACTCCAAAAGCTAACTCAAGAGGTTGGAGAGCTTTAAGTTCATATAAACCCCGCATCACTTTCTTAGCTTTCCAATGTGGGATTCAAGTCCCATACTTTGCAAGTGGGATCATACAATATTTGATATGAACTTAGGGAGAAACACACCCCAGAAACTAGCTCAAGAGGTTGGAGAGTCATAAGTCCATATAAACTCCACATCACTTTCTTAGTTTTCCAATTTGGGATTCAAGTCTCATTCCTTGCAAGTGGGATCATAACAATTCACCATGCTCCGCATCTTGGCGCCCACACGGGCTAACTATACACTAGGTCTTTCCTAGTCCCGGGCGAATACTACTATGTCGGCGTCACTACCTGCATCGCACGATTGCACTGGGAGATATGATGGATGGCTTTGATACCATTTTATATGAACTTAGGGATAACCACATCTCAAAAGCTAGCTCAAAAGATTGGAGTTCTAAATTCATATAAACCCCACATCAGTTTCTTAGTTTTCCGATGAGGGATTCAAGTCTCATATATTGCAAATGGGATCATAATAAAATCTTGCCTATCTTAAAAACTGCAAAGGAGTTGGGCAAACAATGAAACAAAATAAAATAACTTTCATTACCCTTGTAATATGTAGAATTGATTTCTCTCAAGAATACCTTAGGTTTTTAATTGCATAAAAGAAACTAGAGAGTCAAGAATCATAATTGGAGGAATCTTATTCACCAAAAAACCTCCTATAGAATAAGATATTTATCAAAAGGAAGTAACCCTAAAGCTAAAGTTCATTCATAATCATATAAGATTTGAACTTGCAAAGGCACATTCTTTATTTGAGTGCTAGACTAATTGGAATAGACAAACTGTAAGACTTATAACTCACAAGTATCTATAGCTGAATCCATTACTGTAAAACCCAGATATATTTATGTGAAAATTCAATTTTAGGTTGATGGCATTTGGAGGCTTAGGTCTAGAGGTCTGGTGGATCAATATTCATCTTATCTCTAATATTAAGTAATTCCTTATTTTCAGAACAATGAGAAACACACTAGGTCTATGTTTGGATTGTAAGATTTTAAATAAAAAATTTTGAACAATTCATAGTTTTATGTCAAATATATTGTTTAGCTACTTAAAAAAGTTCAAAATCCATGGATTTTGAAAAATTACTCATCTGCTAAAATCCTTCATTTTTGAAAGATATGATTTCCCACCTCCTAAACGAGAAAGTTCAAAATCCATGGATTTTGGTCAATGAGGAATTATTGCCAGATTTTTTTATTCCAAAATTATCCCTAATAAATTAATTATATTCCAAAACATCATTAATCCTAAAAAAGTAAAAATATTTTTTTCTTTTAATTTCAACTAATTGCTTTATTATTATTATTTTGCATAATATGGTATTAATATGCATTAAATTGTTAATAAAAAAATATTTTTTTTAGCTATGTAATTAAACATTATAACATAAAATAACTTTTTTTAAAAAATTTTCAAATCTTAAAATAACCAATTTTATTTTAAAATTTTTTTAAGCATATAGTGAAATTGATTATATACACTTAATTAATAATAAATTATCAATATTTAATAAAGGGTAAAATTGGAAATTAATTGTTAAATCCATTGATTGTGGTCATTGAATAAAACATAAGTATAAGGATAATTACATCATCAATATATAGATTTTGTAGTCAAACCAAACGATAAAATTTTTATAATCCATGGATTTTAAATTCCCTCAATCCAAACGGAGCCTAGGGTTTAATTGAAATCATTTGAGAACAGTAATTATTTCCTCATCAGGTATAAATTCATTGGTCATGTGAGATTCAAAGAAAAAAAGAAGATTGATTTCATGACTTGATGGTATCAGCAACTCTTAAGCTTATTGTGCCAGACCATGCAAGCCAAGTCTTTGAAGAAAGAAACTGGCTTCGGTTCTCCATTTGGTGAATGGAATCCCAAAAATTTTTAAAATAAGAAAGATCACTAATTTTCAATGTAAGAAGTTTTCATCTGGGAAGTTTCTCTTTCTGTCGAGCAGCTTATGAGACTGATTCACATAATATCATATCAAATGCTTTTCTTCCGTTGTCTGCTTAGTGGCCTGATATCCATCTTCCTTGCTATTCAGTCATACTATCAAAGATATTATCGAGGAATTGTGTGAAACTGCAGGTATGGGAGATGTATGAGAAAGGGGAACTGACAAGTTTGGTTGATGCATCAATGGGTGGGGATTATGATGCTGAAGAGGCTTGTAGATTCATGAAGATTGGTCTTCTATGCACGCAAGACATGCCGAAACTCCGGCCACATATGTCAATGGTGGTCAGAATGCTAGAGGGCGAGATGGATGTTAATAATGACAATATATCGAGACCTGGAATGCTTAATGAGTTAATGTGTATCAAAGGTGACACACGCCACAAAGGTAAGGCCAACACAAGAAACACGTCTTCCACAGTATCTGCTGGTTCAAGCAAACTGGGGAGCTCATCTTTATCATCAACAGCTCCCACCTCATATGCTACCATGACCTTCAACTCGATATATGACCGAAGTAATTAACCAGCTCGAGGTGTTTTTTGAGCATTCATTTCTATTTATTTTATTTTTATAGCAAATAGCATTTTAGATTTTGTTTTTAAGAAGCAATTACCTTGAACAACTGAGGAATGTCATGCTCAGTCCGGTGTGCTAATTAGTTTTCTTGTTGGTGAGGTTTTTCTTGTAAATTTTTTTCACTACAGTCCCAAATGTGATAGATAAATAAAATCTGAGAGGTAGAGGCTTAGTTTGTATGTGTATGTGTATATTGTACAGGAGCTTTACTTCTTTAAAGTTACAGGAACGCCTCTTGTGTACTTTTGAATTGCGTAATTGAATTCTGAACTGGATTTTCATTTTCATTTCCATGCTATTGCTGCATAACAACACTTGAATTCTATTGAGTTTATTTGACGGTAAATTATACCGTTGGTATTCCAATTATCTAACTTGTAACAACTCAATACCTAAACTATTATTCGTATCAGAAAATCTCTTAAACTTTAATTTTGAAACAGAAAATTTCATAAATTTTAATTTTGTAATATAAAAATATTTATTGTCTGAATTTATTAAACCATTTAACGGAATGCTAACATAAATTTTTCTTATCAATAAAAAATTCACGTATGAATGTTACATGTATAAAATAGAATTTACAAAAAATTTTAAATATAGAAGTAATCTCCAACCCAAAATATCATTTATGGCGTAACTTTTACATTAGAATGTTGTAACTGTATTAAATTTATCTATAAATTATGATAATATTTTTTATACAAAAAAAAAAACTATAATATCCCTCAAAAAAATGAGGAAAAAAAAAAAAGCCAGAAAGACGTGGCTATTGTAGACCATGAGTTTTTATGATAAAAATGGCGTGGATCGAAGATGAATGGAAAGCACTGTTTTTGTCTTCATGCTTATTTTTCCAGTAAAATAGGGTAGGTTGGAGATGCTCAGCAACAGATATCCTCTATAATGGATATTTGTTTCTAAAGGAAAATTTTACACAACATACCATCAAGATAATTAAAAATAAACTGGCTTATGCTCGTATCTCTAGAGATAGATGGCTTATGCTCATTCTGATTACAAATTTTAACAACTCGTTTGTGAATATAAAAATTAGCGATTTTATTTTCTCTCATTTCCACCATTTCTTTTACATGTTATGATTTTAAATTTAAATTCCTCGTAAGTTTTTCTTTCTATGTGTTCTTCATGAACTGCAGTGTGTTCTGTTACCATCTATTATGAATATATCACTCATGCAAATCGGGATTGCATAAATCCTTAAAACAGTAAATACAGCAAAAATCTACAATTTAATTTTTGAACATTACTGCCAACAACCAAGAAAATGCAGAATAATTATATATTCTGTAAAGGGGAAAATCTAAACAAGTAAAATTGATGCGCCAGCAATGTTTGCTTGTGGACATCAATGTACAGGTTGCAACCGAGCAAAAAAGAGAATGGAAACTAAGAATACCGGCAAAGGTTCAGGCTCCATTCTGCTACTTGGTTTTCTTTCGGTTCTCCTAGAACAAATTTCAGCATATAAATCCTTAAGGCCAATCTCTCTGTTGTTGTCAATGGTCCCATTATTGCTCCCTGTCAAAAAATATATTCAGGATAATTCAGCTAATAGTAAATACAGTAAAAAGAAACAAAGTTCAACACAATTTCACATCAAAAATTGCATGACCATTCATTTGTCTTCTATCAAGAAATGTACAAATATCATCCTGATAAAGTTATAAGAATTCGGAGTAGGCGTTTAAACATACAATATCAAAGATGCATAACAACACATATACCAAATGTGCTCAACGAGTGTATCCTTCCTTCATGATAATTAAGAGGAGGCCGCCAAATTTCCCACTAGGTGTTTTAAAATGTTTAGCATTACTTTTCAACAACTCCAAGATCATTTTATTAAATTGGCAATTCAAATATTCAGATGCTCTATCTTATCTCTTTTAGGTGAACAAGTTGGCAAAGTTCTCCTCATCTGAATCTAATACAGCTTACCACTGGATTTGGATCAACCCAGTGGAGTTTGCTTATATCAAACTTTTAATTTGATTCATGTTTTGTAAACTAGTAACTGAAAATTGATAATTAAAACACAGCTTCTTAGGCAGACAACAGTAACATTTTCAGGATCAAAGTTTATCTATAAGGAATTGGACAGGCAACCCTAGAATCATCTTAGATCACAGCATGAAATGCAAATCCTAAACCAAAAGTATTGAATTTCAATTGAAATGTAAACCACTTTCAGTTCTTAAATGGGCAAATCAGAACCACATTAATTTCAGTTGGTCAAACTAAACTAAGTTCACATTAGCACACCACTTTGTTTTGAGGATGAGAAACTGGCATACAAGTTTTTGAAAGCAGCAAATTGAAGAGTTGAAGCAATTAATGGACATCAGAACATAGACCATGAGTAGTTTACCTCTACTGCCTATGAAAACAATCTCATTCAGCCTATAAAGCTGAGCCCTGTAACATATTAGTTGTCACCAGGAACATCATCCTGAATCTCAATTGCACCATGATCCATCTGTTCAATGTGAAATATGGATAGATAATTGCAATAAAATATATACTTTCTATCTCCAATTGCAGGGTGGCTGGAATTGTAGCAAACCAACGGGGAAACATTATAAACATTGAGTTGACGAATGCAAGCATGGATGACAACTGCAAGAATTATATTTTACAGTCTCAATAAAAGTCAAGTAAGACATCCCTGAAAGAATGCAAATCTCAGCAGTAGCAAAAAGAAGGGTAGAAATAGCATTATCAAGAATTTCAACAGTCTTCTTGCCGAATTTGGAATGGGAACCATGCATATAACTTGTTCTGTTACCCCACCAAACTCAGATGCGATGAGATAATACAAAACTAATGAGATAACATTGACTAAGACAAAATTAAAAACCTCTGCTGCTTCAAAGCAATGGAATTTCCACCGGTGAAATATGAGCTTAGCACCATTGCCTAAAACAGATGCAAAACTGGCAAATATATGCTGGGATACATCCAGCTCTCATAGAGCAAACCTTTTTGCTATTTCAACTAAATCCTTGCAGCTGATTATCAGTTCCCTAAAATGCATCTAAGATAATATCTCCCCATTAGCATTTACTAACTTTTGTTCTCAGACTCTCCATGTAGTGGTTTTTCTGTCCTCTTCCTAAATGTAGAAACGAATACCCAAAAGCCCAGAAATAGCAAACCTAAAAAAATGCACGAACAAGCCAACAACAACAACCGAAACAGATACCTATTGATGACTAGATTTTCCCTCCTCTTTTTCTCTTTCAATTTCTTTCTCTATCTTGTCTGCAATCCTTAACAATCTTGCTTGTAGTTTCTTTCAGAATTGAAATTTGTTTCAAAGATTCTTCAAGAAATGGATGAAAGCATTGGGTTTCTTTCAAAAATGGAGTTTGATAAATATGGGAGGAGGAGGTTTCATATGAAATTAATGATAGATTTCAGAAATGTGAGGAGATCTGTAACAAAATCTTTGAAGTGAAGGATTGTGTATGTGAGACATAAGATTTGTGAAAGAAGATAAGCTTGCCATATTGTCAAGAAACAAGAATAGAGAGAAATCGATAGTAGAAAACCTTATTTATACAACCTATGAACATAAAATAGGAAACAAATATATGAAAAATAGAAATTAATACAAATTAGGAACAAATCTCTACCTACCCTTAATTACATAAATAAAGCTAAGTAATATTATACAAATATCTCACAATATCTCAAAACACTTCCTCTCAAGTTGGAACATAGATATCGATCATGTCCAATTTGTTATAGATATAAAAAAACAAAGACCTTCAAAACCTGTAACACAAAAGGCTTTACAACAAATATAGACCCAACTAGATAGGAGAATACGTCATACAGACTGACAAAATCTATAACACAAAAGGCTTTACACCACACCAGTGTAAACCCAACCAAGTAGGAGAAGATGTACAAATCAAGAAGAGTCAAATGAGACATATCAACAACCAATATCACTCAACAAGGGTGACCCAAGAAATTACACAATCTGCTCTCTAGGGCAGAGAAAAAAATGGATCACTCATGATGACCCAACTATGACAAAACCAACTATGACAAAGAGATATTCATTTGGGCATAACTCTTAGATTAATTTTCAGGTAGGATTTCACTAGGACCCATGCTATGATATTATGTAAAGAAACAAAAACAAAGGGAAATTGATAATTTCATTAATAGTAGAAAATCTTATTTATACAACCCTATGAACATAAAATAGGAAACAAATATATGAAGAATAGGAAATAATACAAACTAGAAAATAAATCTCTACTTATCCCTAATTGCATAAATCAATCTAATTAATATTATACAAATATCTCACAATATCTCACAACACATATCATGTAAGCCGTTTAATGGTAGCATGAATGATAGACAGATAGAAGGATTCTACCGTTACATAAGTTTTGTTACTCACTGCAATTCAGGAACAGCACTGTGCACATTCAGGGACAGCATGTGAAATCTACTCTAAAAAAAAATTGACCACCTAAGTTAGAAAATTAATCTAGATTTTGGAGAAAATGCTTACTTAACAAGCTAGTGAGTCCCAAATAATAATTATATATTTATCCACATCATAGTGCCTGTTCAGATGGGAAACCAATTTAACTCATGTGGAAAGATTGCATTCATGTGGAAAGATTGCTAAAACTGAAAAATTTGAGGAATGAATAGATAAAACTTGCAATAATGTAAATTTCTTTGTCATTATGCCAAGACTAAATGAAGAAAATATTTCAACAAGAAGCTATAAACTTCAATTTTAATGGCATACAACCAATTAAATATATACCAAGAATTTGCCAATTCAAGCAAAATGAATTCCCAAATGAAACTGACCTGGGAAAAATAGATGTATCCTTAATTTAAATAAAATATATGGATGCAATATAATTTATTAAAATATATTTAACAAAACAAATTTCAGCGCATAACTTCTGCGATTTTGGCATTATGAAAGGAGTCCTACCAGTAGTATAACAAGCATCCAATTAGAACTGCATCTCATCGATGAAATGAATAACTGAAACAGAACACACTTAGCTAAAAGTTACACAGAATTGGTAAAACTGACCTTTTTTTTTTCTGTCATTTCTGGTAGCCAAATTAGAGAGGTATTTACCAATGACATCACTCATTGATGAAATCCTGTCACGAATCGTTGGATACCAGCAAAATCGGATACTATGTTCACATTGCAAAAGCTGTCAGGATAATTATTTTCCATGTGATCTACAAGAAACTTGCATTGCTTCTCACCATTTGTCTGTAGCAGAAAAGAAAAATGAAATAAGAGAAAATAAACTGAAGCAATGAACTTAGTCTGGTTGCAATCAACTGAATCAATAGACGGCAGGAAAACTGAGTCTGCAAATTCATTAATTTCAGCAGTCTTGTTCTAAGATTTTTGAAAGTGAAGCAAATCTCATAATAATGATGTTGGATTGAACTTTCATAAAGAGTGACTTCCACTATTATCAGTATCTGGGTATATCAATAAAAGACATATAACAATGTCCCAAGCAGAACACTTCACATTATCCACAAACTCTGAAAGAATAACTGCATCAGCTAATTACCATTAAAGTGTCAAACAAAAAGAACATTACAAGCAAACTACCAAATGCAGAAAAAATGATACCTCAAAAGCAAAAAAACCCCCAGGTTTCAACATTAAAGCAGCTTCATTGCTAAGATGAAGAAGATCATCCAAGCCATTAACACCACCATCTAATGCAGGCCTTGGCTCATGTTGACCAACTTCAGCTTGTAGCCCGGAAATATCATCACTCGGTACGTACGGTGGGTTACTTACAACACCAGCAAGCTTTCCCTCAATATCCTTCAATGGTTCAAACCAAGATCCTTTTCTAACCTCAACTTTATCCTGAGTAGCACATAAAAAATAGATCTTGAGAATGACAAAGAGAAGATAAGCTCTAGCAACTGCTGACAGATCAGGGCAAATGATGACAATGGGGAAGGAGAATCATGGACTTGATATGGTCTATCTGCTAGTCAGCATACTCTTTACTTTCTAATATATAAATTTTCACAAATATTTCATTTATACATATTCCTTACTCATACATATTCATTACAACGAGTGGAAGACTCCTGTTACAAAAGAGAGCACTAAAACCCAAACAATCTTCAAGCAAATCCTCATCTGCTCAACCAGCTGAACTATGCCAGATGGCTTGCTTGCCAGAAAACAGTTTGACTTGCTCTGTTTATTATATCAGCCTTAGAAGTCTCCATTTCTTATAAAGTTGAAAGGCTTAACCCATACGTAACCCCTTGAATTTTTCATTTTTTTCTCAGTTTGCCCTCTAGATTGGTTTTTAATCCGGTTTGCCCTCCGAATGTCATTTTTGGACCTATTTGCCTTCTCTAACATTTAAAAAATATAACAAGTAGCTACTTTATGCTGACATGGCAGGCGAAACGTGGATTGAGATACAGTCAACTTTCCAGCTGCTATGTTAGTATAAGGTGGTTATATGTTATATTTTTTAAATGTTAGGGAGCAAATTGGTCCAAAATTGATGTTTAGGGGCAACCGGGTCCAAAAATTGATCTAAGGGCAAACTGAGAAAACATGAAAAATTCAGTAGGCTCCATGTGGTTTGTCTGCCAAGTTGAAAATTTCCAACTCAAAGCAAACGATTTATAACTCTCTTCATGAACCGGATCATGCGGAGCAATTATATCTATGGTGGCACGTAGATACCTTCAGCAAGAGTTCAGCATCTACCATACAAATATATTAGCAATATCACATTCACACACATTCATCAATAGAATAAGCCAACAGAAGATTAAAAACATTTATAAATTAAAAAATTGTCGCAATACTAACCAAAATTTAACTTAATTAGAGAACGAAGGAAGCCCAGAAAAATAAACCATTGCAATCATAACAAATTCACTAACCCCTAGTTGATATCTGTGGATATTATAAGCCGCCACCGCAATAGCCTCTCCGCTTAGGTCAGTGGCAATAATTCTTCCTTTACTCCCCAAAATCCTACCAATCCCAATGGCGATAGCACCACTACCAGTCCCCAGGTCTGCCCACAAACCTTCTCTCAGCTCTTCATTATTCAAGATCACATCTTTCACCAAATCAACAATCAATTCAGTTTCAGGCCTCGGAATGAGGACTCCTTCTTGTACACTCAACACCAAGTCCCGCCAGTGCTCACACCCAACTATGTATTGAAAAGGTCTCCTCTCTTCAATCCTCTGCCTCCAAAGATGATACAGTTCATCCAAAGATATCCTTAGCTTTACATTCAGTGAATAATTTTCTATACCCAATTGAGATATCAACAAATGATCTTCAATTGAGTCTTCTACCAGCCACTTGAGTTCTCTGCAGAGAAGAGTGGAGTCTGGGCCGTTGTCTAAGTGAGCGAAAGAGGACCCAACTGAGAAAGCAAGATTTTTTGCCCAGTTATACCATTTATTGAGGTCTGATAAAGAGGTTGAGAATATGGGTGGCCTCAAAAAGAGTGGGGTTCTGGATTTTACTTTTACAGAACTGGAAAATAATGATGATGAAGACGAGCAAACAGGTTTGCAGAGACTGGCACAGAAAGATGGCAAGCGTACTACAGAAAATGTAGAGCAGCTTAGCTTCATCTTTCGCCCAAGTTCAAAACTATCGAGATTCCACTATATGCCTCCACTGCGCTAAAGAGGACCGTAAAAACTTAAGATCTAAAAGAAAAAGGATACATCAATCTTTTTCTTCATTTTAATGGGGAATTAGTCCCAATCACTGAAATTTACAAACTTATATAATCAATTTATTCCAACTAAAATTATTTAGAGGACTCCCTTATTCATAGCTCTCTAAAGTCTAAATTTTTATATTTCATTTTGTTCAATTAATTAGAAAAAATTATAAAAAAATATGAATTTTGTAAGATATCATAATTATATTCGATTCTAAAAAAATTTATTTAAATTATATGAATTTTAATTTTTGAAACAAATCTAACTCGGGTAGCACAGAAACAATTGTAAAACCTAACTAATACTTATATGAATTGATCGAATAAAATAATTGGTATCAATATAAATTAAATATGTTGACTGAATTAATATACAAGTATAATTAGATAATTAAACTAGAGCATCGACTATTTAATCCCGCCAACATATTTAATTCACATTAGTGCCAATTATTCTATTTTATTTGATCAATTCTTGTAACTCCATGTTTGGTTCTGAGATAGATTTCTTATTATCGAATCTAAATTTATTTTAAAAATAAAAGTTCATATGATTTAAATAAAATTTTAAAAAATTAGTTATAATTGTAAAATTTAACAAAATTGATGATTTTTTTAATATAATTTTCCCTTATTTAGTTGGGATTTGGACACAAATTCCCACTCCACAAGGTAATTTAAAATTTTACATTGTAT
Source organism: Balakata baccata (assembly GCA_949630135.1). Lineage (NCBI taxonomy): Eukaryota > Viridiplantae > Streptophyta > Magnoliopsida > Malpighiales > Euphorbiaceae > Balakata > Balakata baccata. Next base: position 79,276 of record CATIWF010124256.1, read on the forward strand.
AAGTTTCATTTTCAATAATATGAGATGATCAAGAAATTTTTCAATCAATCTCTAAGTTTTCTCTTCTTCTCCCTCTTTTTTCTTATTCTCTCCTTCTCCCTACACTAATACTAACTCCGTTTACCACTCAAACGACCTTAATTATCACTAAATTCAAACTGTGACTAGTTTTCTACTTTTTTATCACTTCGTCGACATTAGTTTTATCAAAATTTGACTAGATTTGCAAGAAGAAAATTGCTTATCAGGGCTGCCATTCTATTTCTCCTATTTGTCAACTTTCTTTTATAATTTTGATACCAAAAATAGATTCAGAGAGTCAAAAAATTGTAAACTAGACAGTTAAAGCTCCAAGAACTACCGTTTAAGGGCTGATAGAAAACTTAAAATTAGGTGTCAAGCTGCTCTCTCCGTTTCTACTATTTTCCGACTTTCTTTCTCAAATTTACTACTGAAAATGGACTCAAAAAGTCAAAAAACTTTGGACTAGATAGTTTGAGCTCTAGAAACTACTATTTGAGAGCGGATCAAAGACAATTCCTTCTCTTATTGTACATGTAACTTACATATAACTGACATATAATGGTTTCTACAGAGATAAATTCAAATTACAGCATCTATTATAACTTAATTATATGTAGGTTATATTTATATTATATGTATTCATAGTCAACATGCAGCAAACATATAATATAATAGTCTTTTATTATTATTATTTGGAAACCAATTGTTCAAATGTGCAAATTTTGAAACCAAATGCGATATATTGATTGGAAACCCAGTGCATCAGTGATCGAAATAGCGCTGAAATTATTGAAATTTAATTTTGGATATAATAAAAGTGAAAAATTAAAATACAAATATTTATCAATAATTAATCGAACATTAGAAAAAATTTGGGGTTAAATCGTAAATTATAACGTAAATAATGATGTCTTTAATTGTAGGAAATTAATACTTAGATTAGGGCTTGAAATTAAAAAAAATAAAAATTATTGATGGATTAGATTGAAAAAAGAAATAAATAAGGATTAAATTGAAACTTTACATATAATTAGCATTAGGTAAATTTATTAAATTAATTAACATCAACTAACCAAATAACACATCCTTGCATGGCTTACACGTAATGACCATGCCATGAACCAAATCTTACCCCCTCACATATAAAGGTGGCATGAACAAAGAATAAATAAAATGAAATGAAAGAAAGAAGAGAGAGATGAAGGCAACTTCTTCTTCTATTTTCATTTTTTTATTTTTTTTAAAAAGGTACGAGGGTGAACTATTGATCTTCCATTTTCATAGGGATCTTATGTGGATTAATCTTGTAAATTCTTGTTCTTCCAGTCTTTCCACTGCACTGTTGTATGGAGCTCTTACAATTACGTCCTTTGACTAAGCGAAAAATTTCTTCCTCCATTTTCGCTCTCTCCCATTAATTTTGAAAATCATACAATCGTATATGGCAAATGGGGTTATTAATTAATTTAATGGTTTATGCACGGTATGTGTAGACATCTTTGAATTTGTGGAGCCTCGTTTTCTCAGCTTCGGCTATGAAGTCATACGTGGGAATAGGATTTCTTGCATGGATAATTTTTGCTGGCCATTTCGCTGCTCTTTCTCTGTTTTAAAATCATCATTCTTCGACCATTTAAGGCCCCTTCTAAAATCACCTTTGAACTCCTAGGTTTTTTTTTCTTAGCTTAAGTATTACGTAATCTCTAAAAATATTCGTTTTTGTCATTTGGCCTATTATTACGGTTTTTAGTTCATTTAACAATTTGAACTCTTTTTTTTTATTTATCATATTCTCTGTTCAATTTGTAAAATGTGCATAAAGTACCATAATACTGATATGATAAAAAAAATATCTGATTTGATTAATGGTGTCATTTCAACAACAATGAATCATATATTCGCTTTTACGAATTATATAGATGGCAAAGTGAACCAAAAATAAAATTCAGATAAATAAGTTGACCAAAAATCATTGCGTAAAATTAAACAGCAAAAATAAATATTTTAAGTAAATTAGATATGATTTTAGTTTTAAAAAAAGAAAAAGAAGAATTGAGTTAAAAGAAGAGAGATATTTGAAGCTACTTGAGAAAGCGGATGGAAGAGGAATGAGACCTAAAAATTTGAAATTGAAGTTAAGGCCGCTCAAACAGAGAAATTTTATAATAGTATCACCATCTATACAATTGGAAAGTAATAACAAATAACCATCTATACAATTGGATAGTAATAACAAATAATAAATTTCACTGTTACATTACTAAAATTTTACTTATACTTTCAAATATATTTTATTCTTGTAATTCACATCAATTTCAATTGGTGAGACTCAATTAATATTTTAATATATTATATTCAATATTAATAATTAAAATGTTAAATTATTTTTTATTGTTAAATAAATTGAATTTTATTGTTATAAATTAATTAATATTAAAAGTAATAATTTTTGTAAAAATTAATTATAAAACTTTAAAATAATTTAAATAAATCACACAACATTTCATTAACGATAAAAATATTACAAAAAAAAACTTAAATAAAATCCAATGTTAAAATTTTATAAAAAAAAAATTACATTAATCATTATTTTCCTCTTCCCAAAATGGTTTCAAATCTCTTCAATTAAGTCGGCTTAAACATTATATTAATTTAATTTTATACTTTATATTACAAAATTAAATTCATCAAATTAATTATATTTTTAATTTTTATATTAATAAAATTGAATTTTATAATAATTATATTTATAAATATATTTATTTTATTAAGTATAATTAAATACTTAATTAATTATATTAACCATTAATTACATATTTATTAATTTTAATTATATAAATAAATCAATAGTTTTATTTAAATTATTATTAAATAATACATGTGGGATCCAAAAGCATTTTTTTAATCACTTGAAATTGTCTCTCTCCACTTACTAATTTTGAAAGTTTGCAAAATTGCAAATAGTGTCCTCATTTATGTAATTGAACTTGTAATTGTCATGTAGGATTTTGGCAATTGGCTAAGATAGCCGATAATCACTCTCTAAATGCGAAAGTAAAAAAGTAAAAGAAAAAATAGGGAAGTATTTGAATCTATAAAAAAATATGGACGTATCCACATAAAAATTCTTCAAATGAGGGATCGAGGGTGATTTCCTCTATTTATTTTAATTAATTTATTCTTTATGCATAAAGTGCTTAAAATGTTAAGGGTGTGTTTGAAATTACGATTTACAAAATTCAAAAAAAATTAAAAAATATATGAATTTTTTTTTTTCCAAAATACAATATCAAATATGACCTAAGCATTATTACTTGCATAAATTTTCAATTATATAGCTGTACAATATTGCATATTTAGTGCTGGTTTAGTTGAGCAGTAGCGATCAACTTTTGACGTTTTAACAAATTAAAAATTCAAATAGAAATTTACTGAGCCACTATACAATTCAGTTATTTCGAAAATTTTAAAGTTAATAGTTTGTAATTAGCAGTTAATAGTTGTATCATCAAAATTGTTGATTTCACAAAAATAAATAAAATAAAATAAAATAAAATTGAAATCGGAATAAAATTAGAATTTTCTTATTTAATACTTTAAAACTATTCAACAAAAACTGAAAACAAAAATGTCCACTTCTTTATACAATTTTTATTATATACTTCCAATATAAAAATACGGCTTAAGTTATATTCAACTCCCTTAAAATGTTCGTTTTCATCATTTAACTATTTACAGTGATTTTTGATCCACTTAGATTTCTGAACTTCATTTTTTATCCATTTTTTCAACTGTCTAATTTATAAAATCTAACACATGACTCTTTTATTGCTAACATGACAGTTGATATAATATCATTTACCAAGTTAAATATTTTTTCTTGCTATGTCAATATTAGGGAGCTCTATAGACGTTTTACGAATTAGATAGGAGGTAAGATAAACTAAAAAATGAGTCCAAGTGACTAAATAAATAAAAATTTACTACATAAAACTAATAGTGAAAACGAACAGAGCTGGTATGACTTAAACCTAAAAATATTAATATTTTATAAATGAAGGAATACATATTTTTTTTAAATTAAAAATGTATAATAAAAATTATATAAAAAAATATTTGTAGTATTATTCAAAACTGAAAAGAATATTTTTCACCGGTAAAAATTGTATAAAAAAAGTGTAGGTAGAAAAGAACATCTTTCATCAGCCGTGCGTACATGTTAATGTATCACGCCCGTTAACAGATATGCACATCCAGTCGTGGACGCATAATAGTTTACACCAACGTTAGATCTTCATAACCAGCAACTTCTTCGGAAAAAATTATAAAAAAAAAATTCTTCAACTTTACAATATATTATAATTATATTCAATTTTTTTAAAATTTTATTTTTACTTTATAAATTTTTATTTTTGAAATAAATTAATTTTTGTAATACAAAACCAGTATATGAATCTAACTGATGTTTACGTGGATTAACTAAATAAAATAATTAGTGCTGATATAGATTAAATATGTTGACTGACCAATTAGATTAAAACTTAGATTAAATAGATGATATTTTAATCTAATTATTCAATCATAATTTAATATATTTAATCCAGTTAGCATATTTAATCTATATTAGTGTCAACTATTCTATTCGGTTAATCCATATAAGCGTCAGCTATATTTTTTAAACTAATTTTTTCTAATAAAACTATATTTGTTTTAAAAGTGAAAGTTCATATAATTTAAATAGAATTTTTTAAAATTGCTATAATTATGATGTCTTGTAAACTTAAGAATTTTTTTAAAAATTTTCTCATTTCTTTACGAGGAAATTTCACCATATACCCACATTTTAATTATTTCTTCAGTTTTACAGCTAGATTTGTGTATCTTCATTTACACCAAAATGTATTTCTTTTGTACCTATTTCACTTTAACTAATCTAAACTGAGTAATACAGATATCTAAAATGGAATCACAGTGAGTTATTGAAACACTAAATTTTAACTTTTTCTTCGTCGGACTCTACACTAGAATATCACATGCTTTTTTGAGTCGATTCCCTTTGGACTTTACATCAAAATCAACAAAAATTGGCTCATGGCTTCCGAGGATCATTGAATTCGCCTAGCAAAAACTACAGAGGCACACAAACCAAGCGATAGGATTTTCAAGTTCTTGATAATTGATTTGATAAATTTTTAGATTTGTGAGGACTTTTGGATCTTGATATATATATGATATTAATTATTGTGTTATTTAATCTATTTTTCCTCTTCTTGTTCCTCTTTTTTTTGAATGAAAATTATCAAATTATCCCCAAGATATATTCGAGGTATTCCCATGAAATTTCTAAATGTATACTAAAGTATCTCCAAAATATACTGGACATTTATAACATTTGTTCACAGCTGTTTTATGCTCAATGTATTTCCAATATATGCCCAATATATGTCGGACCTTATATTCTTTGTTCACAACTATTTTAGGCAAAATGTATCTCAAAGACATACTCAATATATGTCTAACGTATACCAGAATTTATAGCCTTTATTCACAACTATTTTAGGCTAAAGATATCCCCAAGATATACCCAAGGTATACCGAACTTTTATAATCTTTGTTCACAACTGTTTTAGGTCAAAGATATCCCCAATATATACCCAAGATATACTCAAGGTATACCAAATTTTTATAGTCTTTGTTCACAATTGTTTTAGGCCGAATGTATTCCCGAAATGTACAAAAAATATACAAGAGGTGCTGATATAATTGTAAAAAATATTTTTTAGTAAAATTGAAAAAAATATTGAGATAATGTAAACTTGTAATTATTTTCTATTTTTTTGGTATTTATGAAAAATTCCCTTTATTTATTATGATAAATCATTACAGACAATGTATGTCTACATTAGATTTGATCTATCTATGGAAAAATAAGTAATTAAAATAAAAAAACAATAGAATTTAAAAGAAAAAAAAACAATAGAATTAAGAAAAATTCATCTGTTTTTGTAATGTTTGTACCACAAAATTAAGAAACATAAGACTCTATACCCAATAATGAAACCCAACATTACAGCTAAATTGCTCCATTTCTGGGACTCTTCAAGATGTTGCTGGCTTAAGTACCCACTTCCATTCAATTTGCAAACTCCATTATCAAAATATAAGCATCTTCTTCTGCCTTCTTCTCCTCCATACTCATTTATTAAAAAACACTCAAAAGGGTACTTGAATAAACTCAAATAATGCATGAAAATCCAGTAATTAGGAATATTGTTCTTGGATATGAAATACCCAGAAAACAGAAAGAAAGATCCCATTAGTCCTGCAATTATTGAAGTTCCCATGATGAAGTTAGGCACTAGTGCACTGAAACATGCTACTAATGAATTTGACATCAGAAGTACCATCCACACAATCACAGAGAAGTATACAAATCCATCGACATGGCTCCTCAATCCAACTAGCCAATATACTGGGATGGAGTAGAGAAGACCCACTAGTAGAAGTAAAGGAAGAAATATGATGGTGTTTGATAGTACATATGATGATATTCTGTATGCTCCTCTTGATGTTTCTTGCATAAGTATTCTTCTTTCTTGCAAGAAAATTGGCAATCCTTCTGTTGTTGAAGATAGCAAGAAGGTGAGACTGAATGCAAAAAACCCATTTCGAGATTGTAAAGCAGCTTCTCCTGTTTTCTTTCCAACATTCAAGAATATAGTGCCGAGTACTATTCCAGCTACTAGCGATTGTATTATTCTTGAAGCAAATAGTTGCTTGGTTCTGAAAATATTGCTGCAAAATCTTTGTCCTACTATTAGTACTTCTTCGAATATCGAATTCCTATAGCAAGGAAGCTTATTTTCTTGATGATTACTAGAGTATGGAAGCTGCTGAACTTCATGATTCAAGTACTCTTTGTCTAAGGTTTCTATAACATCGATGGCGAATTCGAGTACATTGACATGGCAAGGAATGTGATGACCAGAAAATTTAAGCCTTTCTTGGAGGAAATGCAAAGAACCATTATGCATAACATATCCATTTGCAAGCAAAACAATCCGATCAAGCATTTCGAGAATTCGAAAACCAGGTTGATGGATAGTTAAGATTATAGTCTTACCTTGATTAACTGCCATGGATTTGAGCAAAGTGATTATATGAAGTGCTGAAGCTGAATCCAAACCTGAAGTTGGTTCATCAATCAATATAACAACTGGGTCATGAACTAAATCAACTCCAATGGAAACTCTTCGCCTTTCTCCACCAGAAATGCCCCAACTTGATCCCTCACCAATCCTTGAATCTGCAACATGATCCAACCCAAGCTGCTTCATTAACAATTTAACTCTGTTAGTAGCCTCCTTTTGTCCTCCAGGTAGCCTTAGAAGTGCACTATACATGAGAGTTTCTTTGACAGTAAGTAATGGAAAAAGAGCATCCTCTTGAGTCACATACCCGGATATTCTTCGAAACTGCTTCGCATCCATTGGCCTATTGTTTACCAGAACTTTATCAAACACTTGGCGATTAGAAATCTTTCCGGCAAGAATCTCTAGCAATGTTGTTTTCCCTGCTCCACTAGGACCGGCAATGGCAGTAACCTCTCCTGGCCTAGCTTCACAGTTTACTTCCCTCAAAATGAACTTAGAATCAGCGTCAGCAACCCTACCAAAGCAAACCCAGTTCAGCTCATCAAATTTGCCACATAACTTGTAGAATAAATTCTTGGTTTCTAGTCTATATGAGCTTTTCCGGCCACCAGAAGCCGGGGCTTTCACCGGTAATTCCATAGAGAATGTAGAGAGTTATGATGAAAGAAAGTGGACGTAGATGTTAAGTATACATGAACAAGGGAATTGAAGGAGATGAACTAACATATACCAAACTATGTATTACTTAAGTAATTAAACAAGTTAATCAGGAAATTAATTAAAGAAAAGAAAGAACCAACAGTTTCAAAGGGGAACTGGGGCTTTTTAAATAAGTTTAGTATAATAGCTTCTCGAATTAATTGGTTATTATGCTTCAAATTTTCATTGGGGAAGTGGGTTTCTGGTAAGAGATTGGAAAGTTAAGAGAGCTACAAGAAAACCCAATAAAAGTAAAAGAAAATGAGTTATTGTTGGTGAGCAGACTATTGACTGTATCAACTATCTCCATCTTCTCCCACCATAATTTGCCAATTCAGTAGATTAGTTGGGGAATGCATAGGATCAATTGTTAGGCATGACTTGGGATATTTATATGATTCTAAGTTCCAATTAGGGTCAAATTCTTACTCATCCAATCTTTAATTTAGGTATATAAATAGTCTAATCTTTTATTATATCAAGCAAATAATGCTGATATATAAAATATTCACATCATTTGGTACCTATAGGATTACCAAACAAAATAGATGGAGTCTAGAATGAGCAAAATAAAGTTAGATCGACATTATATTTTCCACCCTACATAGAAATTATACATATATATTTGTTTATATATATAATTAAAAGACGAAATTTCACTTTTTAATTTTTTATTTTAAAAATATCAATATTTTTTTTTTATTTTACCGTTTTTTTATTTTTTGTTTTCAAAAAAAATATTTTATCTTATCTCATATACCGTGGCGCAATTTTTTTGTTATAACTTCCTACTTAATTTTTGTGCTGAGACAGCACAATTGTGTTGAGTAATGGTAAACTTTGAATACAAGCTGACCAAAATTTCATGTTTGAGCAAAATTTCATTTTGATGCAACACATTTATGCTGAGCAAGGATAAACTTTGAGTAAATGTTAAATAAATTTCAGGTAAATATCGAATAAATTTAGAAACAAACTATGTAAATAGAGATGACAATTCAATCTTGACATGTGAGTCTCTGTCCCGTACCAACCCAAATGAGGTGAGTTTTTTGACTTTTGACCGGGGTCAGGGCAAGTTACGAGGAAACCCAATATATATATATAAATTGTTGTTCAATGTTATAAACGATGTTTACTTATAGAAATTATTAAATTAATGTATATAATGATTGCAAAAATCATCTTAAACTAATGAAAAATATCTTAATGACTACAATTTCTGTGGTATATTTGATGCAATCATACGAAGATATTGTTATCTTTTATTTTTTTTGAATTATTTTGATTTTAAAAATGATATAAACAATTAGTTTAAAATTTTTAGATATAGTAATCATAATATAGTTCAATTTTTTTAATAGTAGATATTCACTTTGTTAGTTATTTATGAATTGATTAATATTATTATTTTCATTAGTTAAATATGAATTAAAGAATATTAAAAATTAAAATATTGATTCTTTTATATAGAGAGTTTCACACTGAAAATAACATGCTCGCATTTAGTAAGGATAAACTTTAGATAAATATTAATTACAAGTTAAACTGAATTTTGCGATCAGATAGCACGCTTGTACCGAATAAAAATAATTATATTGGGTAACATCGGTTAAACTTTAGGTAAAAGCTTAATAGAGTTTGGCGCTTAGACAATACAAAATAATCCAGAAAAAAAATGAATGTATCAGGAGAGTTTTCAGTTTTTGATAGATTTAAAATTTTAACAAGATTTATTATAATTGAATGAAATTTTAACTGTTGGTATTTTTTAATTTTGAAATCTCCCAAATTAAAATCCCTTCTACAAATGTGTAACGATAAGATAAAACCCTATAAAAATTTCTGGGTAAATTGCATTTATGGTTCTTAATTTTGATACTTAGGCCATGTTTGGTTAGAGGAATAGGTGAGGAATAGAATAACTATTCTATAAGAATTGATATTCATTAATTTGGTTCAATTTAGAGGCATATAATTCTAATTTCATGGAATTATAATTCCAAAATTTTGTGGAATACAAATTATTTCAAAAACTAAAAAATGGGTATTATTTAACATGTGGAATTGAAAATTTTCATTTTTGTCCCTCATGAAAAAATTGGTTTAATTTTCGCAACTCTTCCAAAATGTTGGATTAATTTTCGCAATATACTCTAATATTAACAACTAAAGCTGAAAATTTTTTAACATGAAATCTACTACTACTACTATTATTATTATTATTATTATTATTATTATTATTATTATTATTTCTTTAAGTTCAAAATAATTAAATAATTAAAAAGATAAAACATCAAATATATGTTTAATTCAGATTTTCCAATTTTTCTTTTAATTTAGTTTAATTCAGATTTGACAACCATAAATTACATTGAATTTATTTCTTTTATATGTTTGTATTTTTTTTATTTTTTTATGATTAATTGATACATTTAAAAATTTTTAGAGAAAATATTTATTATGCATGTAAATTATTCTAGAATAATAAAATAAGAATGCTAATTTTTTTATACATTATATGTTTATTTTTCTTAAATAAAACATGCTAAAATTATATGATATTTTAATTTTAATACTACTAATAAAATTTATTATAAGGGTATCAACATCATTTACACTTAATGCTACTTATTTTCACATAGTAATGTTTATAAACCAAACAATGAAAAAAGAATAGAAAAATAATTCTAGGTGATGAACCAAATTATGGAATAGAAATAATTATTTCATTCCTTGCCTATTCTATTTATTATGAATAATTATTCTATTTCGCAAACCAAATATGGCCTTATAATATTTTGGCTCTTAAATTTCAATTTAGAATAAAAAATACCTAAACTTAATATAAATGTAATCCTAAAGTCCCATTAACATGCTACAAATAAAATTGTTACCTAAATATAATATGGTTTTTTCTCTCATATATTGAGTATTGATATATCAGCATATTTTTAAGAGAAATTATTAAATAAATTCAGTGTATCACATTATTTTCAGACTAATTTAATTACACAGTAACATATAAGTAAATTCATTAATTGTTATATTTATATCAAATAATCAAAGTTAATAAGATAATTAAATATATATTATTATATTATTGAATTAGTCTACAAACTCTATCAATCTATCTAACAATTTTTTTTTAAATTATCTTTCCTCCATATTTTCTATTATTATTTAAAACCAAATTATAAACTTCAATATAATTTTTTCAAAGAAAAAAATAGTATTAAGAAAAATCAAATAAACAAAAAATAGGAAAATATTTTTATAAAATAACTTCATTAATAATATTTATTTTTGAGTTTAAATAAAAAAATATAATATTTAAATATTTTCAACTCTATAATATGATATAGAAAATGACAATAAATGAAAATTTATTATTTTTTAATAATAATTGGCGAAATTTAAGAGAAGAAAATAGAGAGAATAAGAGAATTAAAAATTTTAACATGTTAATATGAGAAAAAAATCATTATATAATAATAATATCTGCAACATACTAATGAGATTTTAAGATTACATTTATATTAAATTTAGTATTTTTTGTAATAAATTGAAATATAAGGGCTAAAATATTAAAAGCATCAAAATTGAGGGCGATAGTTGCAATTTACCCAAATCCTTACTATATACACTCCCTCTTGCTCTCTCATAGCCATAGGGTTTCTAGTTTCTTCTGCCAAGATGACCACTCACTTCTTCTCACGCTCCCTCCTCTGCAGGCCTACCATCAAAACCCTAATCTCTTCCCTCCTCTCTCGCTCCGTTTCTTCTCTCCCCACTCCCTCTCGCTCTTTCTTTCATCTTCGTGCTCTCCGCCCCCTCTCCTCCGTCGCATATTTCGCTTCCTCGGGTTTCTCTACTCGGTGCTTCTCCACCCGAACCACCACTTCCTCGCTTAATGATCCTAGCCCCAACTGGTCTAATCGCCCTCCTAAGGAGACAATTTTGTTAGATGGCTGCGATTTTGAACACTGGCTTGTGGTTGTGGAGAAACCCGAAGGTGATCCTACGAGAGATGAGATTATTGATAGCTATATCAAAACCCTTGCTATGGTTGTTGGCAGGTATGCTCTCTATTCCCTACTATTTTTTGTTACTCTGTTTAAGGATTTGGTACTTATATGTTGGTCTGGCTTGATTCACGGTGAAAAGTTTAGTACTTTATCGTCTTGAAGATATGTTCAAGGAAATTTTCTAGGGGTTAGGTGGCTTTAGTATTGGACGAACCTTCTTAATCTAATTACAAGAATTATATATTATGTTTATGAGTTCAGAATTGAGGGGAAAATAGAGAAACATCACCGTATTGAAATTGTTCTTTGGGTTTGAATTCTTTGCGTAAATGATGATTTTTTTTTCAAGTTCCAACTGATATAAAGGGTTGAAGGATACGGTGGACAGTGCGTTATGATAATTGTGTTTCATAATTATAACCGAGACATTTTGGTAATAGCTGATATTGATTCCAGGCTTAGGCTTAACCTCTTGCACAATGGCTGTGGGATAGAATGCTTTGACAGTCCATATTTCTTTTCTAACGAATGAAAGATTAGTTCTCTCCTTTTCAATTCAGGCTATTGATTGCTTGTTCTTCTATAACTTTAGTGGAGCGTGGAATTGTTGCTTACAGCAATCAGTCGCAAAATGATGTCTAGATTTAACATAAATTTCAAAGTACTACATATGCTTCAAAGTACTACATATGCGGGTTGCCAGTAATTTATTTTACTTCTGTTTTTTGCCATATTTGTGTATTTAAAATAATTTATGTGCTTTAATGACAGTGAGGAGGAAGCAAGGATGAAGATATACTCAGTTTCAACTAGACACTACTATGCGTTTGGAGCTCTTGTGTCTGAAGAACTTTCATACAAGATTAAAGGTGCATGTTGCTTCCAAGTACTTAAATATTATGCTACTTTCTATTATGTCAATCTGATGTTTGATGGCTGTTTTATGTGTTTCTCCCTCAGAATTACCTAGGGTTCGTTGGGTTCTCCCTGATTCATACTTGGATGTTAAGAACAAGGACTATGGAGGTGAGGTCTTTTCTTTATTTATTGGTATTGACGTGTTGCTGTACCAAATCCATGACTCCTATATGGTGCATTTTCCTTAATATGAAGGTGTCTGTTTTTAGTTCTGCATTGAGAATATAGACTAATGGAGTGATACCTGCTTTTTTGACCTGATCTTCTATAACACCTTGCCAATTGCCATTATACTTTACTCCTTTTTCTCCTCATGGTTAGTCTGACCTTTTTTAACCTTGAATGCACTCACATACATGTTTACTTAATTGTTTTCTTAAGCTTCTCGCACTAGTGTTGTACATTTAATAAGCTTCATGGTGTATCTGTTACAGGGGAACCATTTATTGATGGGAAAGCTGTTCCCTATGATCCAAAGTACCATGAAGAATGGGTAAGGAACAATGCTAGGGCAAATGAAAGAAATAGACGAAATGATAGGCCTCGAAACTTCGATAGGTCGAGAAACTATGAAAGAAGAAGGGAAAACATGCAGAACCGAGATTTCCAGAACACAAGACCAACTCCGATGGCTAATCAGGGAATGCCGAGCACTCCATCTAACATGGCTGGAATGCCTCAGAACATGAGTGGACCTGGTGGACCTCCTCCTCCCCCGCCCAACAACTACATGGGTGGACCTTCTCCTCCTCCGCCCAGCAATTACATGGGCGGACCTCCTCCTCCCCCATCCAACATGGGTGGACCCCCTCCTCCTCTGCCCAACAATTACATGGGTGGACCCCCTCCTCCACCGCCCAACAACTACATGGGTGGATCTCCACCACCAGGCAACTACATGGGCCAACCACAGAACAACATGGGAGGTACTGCTTCCAATAACATGAGGGGGATGCCACCAAATAACATGGGAGGAATGCCACAAAACTACACGGGAGGGATGCCCCCAAGTCCAGGATGGTCAAACGACGTACCTGGGCACTTCCAGAATAGGCCAAATAATGGAGGCATGCCTCACCATGGTGCTCCACCAAACTACCAGAATACCTACAATACAAACAACAGAGATGAAAGCACGCCTGGTGGAAATCCCTATTAGACTCGTGTAATTTGAGGAAATACTAGGTATGCATGTAGATATTTGAGGAGCTTTTTTGGTTTTTTTTAAGGCTCATGGTTGTTGTTTACTTGTCATCATGGTTTACATGGTGCCTTTTATTTGGATACTTAATTGGATGTTAAATTTTGAAAAAATAGAATTCAACTTGTAGACTTTGTTACAGGTTGCAACCTGCTCCATTGAATTGGGTTTGGTGGTAGTTAAACTGAGAAGACACATTCGTATTATGTTTTGGGTTAGTCGGTAGATGATATCCGAAAGTGTTTGGTAAAATTTTAGTTGTTGTCCATGATAATAAATGAAAGGTACTGAACTTGTATTAGAATGTCAGTTGATACACTACATGCTTTAAGCTTTTCGAGTGACTTATTAGAGATTGTGTTCTGTTGCTTGCACCTGTGGCCAGAAAGATTTGTACCTTCGCTTTCTCTTGCACCTGCGCGTCCCAATTCCCATCCCATTTTATCTCTTCGGGTTTTCTCTTTTTGATCACTTATGCATCCTTCCTGGATACTAACCGTGTGGGCTATTTATTAACTGGACATAATTTTCTTAATTGATCCCATGCCAAATTCACTCTCTATGAATCTGAACCTTATTCCCTTCCCTCTTCTCTCCCTCCCATTCTGGGCTCAATGTATCTTCTCGTTGTTTTAACGAGAGACGATAATTGGTTGCATGCCACCGTCTCAATCTAATTAGGACACCTCGTAAATGGGATTCCTGGTCAGTATATTTCCTTATATCTGCTTTGTGACTGATTCTACCGTGCAAGGGCTTTGAGGCTTTCTACAAGAAAATTTTGATACTTGGTGCGACTCTCAGGTGCTACACTAATTCCCAGAAACAAGGTTGAGATGCATTCAGTCACTATCAGCTACCAACAAATGGCAACACGATTTCCCTGTTGATACTCTGTGCCAGATCAATCTGTCACTATGGTGAGGATGAGACAGGAATATTCATGATGGCTGTGACTTCCTCAGACGTGAACATATCCCTCAACATTCCGAAGTTCCACCGTCTACTGTATGAGCGTGGTGTTTTCGTATACAAGTATTTAATATCTTTGCCATCCTTCTGCCTTGTTGCTATTTCTCATTTTTTGTGTGCTTTCGCCTACTGCCAGTTGCTGCCATTCCCAGGGTCAGGAGTAATGAGACAGATCGACTCGCTTTGCTTGAATTCAAATCCAAAATAACTAATGAGTTCATGGAATAACTCTTTTCATTTCTGCCTGAGGTCCGGAGTCTCATGCGATCAAAGACACCAAGAGGATTAAAGATTAAAGTGCATATAATTATAAGTTATATTATATTAATTTTATGAATTAAAGTGCATATAATTTTAAGTTGTATATTTGCATAATAAAACTGTAAACAATGTAAATAAAGTTATTATAAAAAATTAATTCATTTTTATTAGTTATTATATAGTAAAATTATAAATAGTTAAATATATATCGATTTTTTCCATACAATTCAGATTTTGAATATTTCGGTACAATTTAGTATAATTCTCTATAATCAATCAAATTTAAAGTCAATAATACAATTTAATTCGGTTCTAATAAAAACAAAATATGGTATAATTTGGTTTTAGATAATTTTCTTCCATTTTAAGTCTGATTCGGAAAGATCGGGAATTCATATAGAGGTATGGATATATTTTACTGACAAGAGAAGGCCTTGATCCCTTTTTTTTTTCTTTTCTTTCATTTTAATTTCGAGGTTAATGAGCACCACTTACATATTATTGGAGAAGACTAGACTTATTATCAAAATTTCCAGAGGAAAATCGTGGTCTTTAAGTTTTTTCTACATGCATTAAATCAAAATTTTGTGGCATCCCAAGTTGTGAATACTGATAGTTACTGTAACTATTTCATATTAATTGTTGGAGAAGACTTGACTTATTACCATAATTTCCACATAAGAAGAAACCGTCTTCTTTATGGTTTTTCCCCACACATTTATCAAGCTCGGACACTCCAACTACATAGTATATTGTGTTTCTGATAATTTTTAAATACTAATATTTGACAGACACCAATATAAAAATATTTTTGAACATATTCTTTAAGTTAAAAATACGTTTGTTTCTTTTCAAAAACCTAAAGCCTTTGTGTTACACAAATTATTTTGGTATCTTTGTCATCCTTCTACATGTCATTTCTCATTTCTTGAACTTTAGCCTGCTGTTGGTTGCTGCCATTTATAGAATTAATTTTATTTATTATTACTTAATTTTATTTTTGTTGTAGTAAAATTATAAAAAAAAAAATTCATCTATATCACTAAAAACTAGCTGAAAATAATTTTAGTAAAACGAAATAAAAGTTCAGTGACTTTTTTTAAAAAAAATTGTAATTTACTGTAACAAAAATAAAATTATGTGAATATAGATGAAATTAACATCTCTAATTAGGAGTAATGAGAAAGATCAGCTCTCTTTTCTCAAAATCAAATCCAAAATAACTAATGATCATTTTCATGAGTTCATGAGATAGCTCTCTTTACTTTTGTCAGTGATCCGGGTCACGTGGTTGGGACATCAAAGGAATTAACAAAGTACGTATAATATAATATTATATTATATTTGTACAACAAACTATAAAAGTTATAAATAAAGTTATTATATAATTTATTTCATTCTTATAGTTATTCTATATAGTAAAATTATAAACATTTAAATATTGATTTTTTTTTATAATTTGTTTTCAGAACAGTTGTGCTTCAGTTTTTAATCGAGATATAACTAAAGAATTAAGATCCATCAAAATTAAAAATAATGATACAATTCATTTTGGTAGCCTCGGCAATGGGAAGGGGCAGAGGCGGGGTATAATTCCCATCTCCACTGAAGTGGAGAATCTCCATCCCCCTCTCCACCACACTAATGAAGACAGATTTGTCATCATTCCTACCTATGTGGGGTTCCCTATCCCACTAATTTTTTTTTTCAAATTAAAAACATTTATAAATAATAATATATCTCATAATTTTATATAATAAAATAATTAATTTAGTATATACAAAAATATAATAATTTATAACGAAATTACTATCATGTAAATATAGAATTTCAATAATTAATAAATCTAATTTAAAAGTTTACATATTAAGAAAAAATAGATAATTAATAATCATCTCATATTGCTATTGCTTTTGATTTTTTCTTCTTTCAAGACTTCATTGTGCTGAAAAATACAATATTTTCATTTAACTTGTATCTATAAAATGTTCATCCTAAAATATTATAAAGTAATTTTAGTGACTTATCAAAGAAAAAGGAGAAAAAAAATGATAATTTATTAATTTTCATTCTTCAACAATATGAAACAATAAAAATATTTGTTTTACAAGTAATTTACCATAATTTTTATAGAATTCTATTTACAAATAAGTTTCATAAAAGGCTAATTTATATTTAAATTAAGTTAATTAGTAATTCAACCCTTACTAATTTAACAATATCAAATACAAATTTTTTATATAGTATTGATCAAATTGATCCCATAATTTATTTAATGGATTCTATTTGAGCATTAAGCAAAAAATAACATTTTTTTTATTTTAAATATTATATGAGATATATTCTTATATGTTTCGAATTTTTTAATTTTAAATATTATTTTTTCACGTGATTTTAAATTTAAAGAAAAAATTGTCAAAAATAATTTGAACTTTTAAGATTGTATCAAAATTAAATTGTACTTTCTATTTTCTCATTTAAATACACAAATTTTTAAAATTTTATCAATTTATAAATTCCGGTGAAACTCTATTGATAAGACAAAAAATTCTAGCAATATTAAAACGATCATACTGACTAGAAATGTATGTCATTTTTAAAATTTTAAAAAGCTACATTTTTATTTTTCAAAAAAAATTTAGAACTGAAATTTCCCCCGTGCAGTTGCCAAACCTGCATTTCGGTTTTAGTTAAAAAAAAGTCGACCTAAAGTTTGGTTCTAAATTTTTTTTTGTTAGTTATCGGATGCAGTTTGAAAAGATCAATAGAGTTGGATATATTTTAGTGACACGAGAAGGCCTAAATCAGATTCTTCTTTTTCTTGTTCCTTTTAATTTTCAGGTTAATTTACATATTATTGGAGAAAACTTGACTTATTATCATAATTTCCATAGGAAAAACCCTGGTCTTTTAAGTTTTTTTTCCTCCAAGCATCAAATCAAAATTTGGTGTCATCCCAAGTTGTCAATGAATACTGATACTTACCTAACTCTCTCATAATCGTTGGAGAAGACTTGACTTACTGTCATAATGCACAGTCTTTCAGTTTTTTCTCGGTGTATTCGCATCCAATTATATAATTTTAATTTTAGAATTTAAATTATTATTTGTAATAGCAAATTTTTAAAATTTTATTTTTATAATACAAAAATATCTACTGTCAAAATTTATTAAATCATTTAACAAAATATATTTGTAGACTTTCTATATCAACAAAAAAAAATTTCTGTATGTACAAAATGAATCTCACAAAAAATTCTCACTTTCCCACGCTTTATCTCAAACAAAATATTATCAAACAGTCCATTAAATGGTTTTGTAGAATCCATTTTGTACACATTATATTTATATGTGGAAATTTTTTTACTGATATAAAAAGCCTACATTAACATTTTATTAAATAATTTAAAAAATTTAGATAATATATACTTTTATATTACAAAATTAAAATTTAAGAGATTTTATATTACAAACAATATTTTAAGTACTAAATTGCTTTATCTGTTTTTTCTCCCAGCATCAAATCAAAATTTAAAAAAAAAATTTATTGTAAACTAATGAAATTATTATATAATAACATCTATTCAATTGTTTTTACAGTCTTAGTCCAGAATTTCTCCAAAATTTGGTGTCATCCAATTAAGTTGTCGATACTGATAGTTACGTAGCTATCTCATAGCTAGTATTGATGAATTCATCACTACGTACGTATTGATCTAGCAGGTTAATAAAATAATTTCTAAATCATCTCTCTTGATCGATCATTACCAGCAGGCCATCAGTATCTAATTCTAAGCATAGCGTCCCAACAATACATACACATATGGGATTTTCTGAACCAAGTTTTTCAGTATCTTTGCCATGCTTCTGCTTTGTTGCCATTTCTCATTTCTTGTGCTTTAGCCTGCTGCCTGTTGCTGCCATTCCCAGTGTCAGGAGTAATGAGACAGATAGACTTGCTTTGCTCGAATTCAAATCCAAAATTACTAATGACCCTTTCAATTTCATGAGTTCGTGGAATAGCTCTCTTCTTCGTTTCTGCCAATGGTCCGGGGTCACATGTGGTCGGAGACACCAAAGGGTGACAGTGCTGGACCTCAGTTCCCTCAAACTTTCGGGTTCGATTTCTCCACATGTTGGCAATTTGAGCTTTTTGAGAGAGCTTTACCTTGAAAACAATAGCTTCTTCCATGCAATCCCTCCTCAGATTGGTTATTTGCGTAGACTACAAATATTGTCACTTTTCAACAATTCCATAGGTGGCAAAATTCCTTACAACATATCAAGTTGTTCTAACCTTGTTGCCATTGATTTGGAGAATAACATGGTGGAAGGTGAGATCCCCGTTTGGCTCGGCTCGTTACCGAAGCTCGAACTGGTCTCTTTAGGAAATAATCTTCTCACAGGAACCATCCCTCCATCTCTGGGGAATCTGTCCTCTCTTCAAGAATTCTATGCATATAAAAATAATTTGCATGGGACTATCCCTCATACTTTAGGACAGTTGAAGAATCTAAAGGCCTTGTCCTTATTTAGATGTTGGTTTTCTGGTACCATCCCTTATCCCATCTTCAATCTCTCCTTGATCGAGATTTTAGACGTGTCATCAAACCAGTTAGAAGGAAATCTTCCTTCTGATTTCTCTCTTCCAAGTATCCAAGTCTTCCAAATTGGTACTAACAAATTCACTGGTTCCTTTCCAATCTCAGTTTCCAATTCCACTAACCTAGAGCGACTTGATGTAAGTTCAAACAATCTTAGCAGAAGAGTGCCATCTTTAGAGAAACTGCATAGGCTAATAACATTAGTCATTGCTGACAACCATTTTGGAAGTGGTGACCCGGGAGATGACAAAGACTTGAGCTTTCTTTCCACTTTGACTAATGTCTCAAATTTTCAGTCTCTGATCATGAGTTGGAATAACTTTGGAGGGAAGCTGCCTGAGTATATCTTCAACTTCTGGAAGAAGATTGAGTTGATTGTTATAGACAACAATCAAATAAGTGGGAAATTCCCTGCTGAAATAACCAATCTTGTTACCTTACAAGGTCTCTATGCATCAAACAACAAGCTCTCAGGTCCCATTCCTTCTAGCATAGGAAAGCTTAAAAATTTACGGGTGTTGGCTCTTGGAGCAAATAATTTGTCTGGAACTATTCCATCAAGTATAGGAAATTTCACAAATATGATTCAGATGGATCTATCTTTCAATAATCTTCAAGGGGTTATCCCTCAGAACATAGGTAACTGCACAAGTTTGTTTGCATTAGATCTTTCTGTAAACAATCTGACCGGTCCAATACCTCCACAACTCACTCAACTTTTCTCCTTGTCAACTTATCTTGACTTGTCTAGAAATCGCTTGTCTGGTTCCTTACCCTATGACATGGGAAAACTGAAAAATCTAGGAAGATTAGCTGTTCATGAGAACATGTTATCGGGAGACATTCCCACCAGCCTTGGCAGTTGTGTAAGTCTAGAGACTCTAAACATGGGTGCCAATAGTTTCCAAGGACCAATTCCTTCCTCTTTAAGTTCACTAAGAGGCCTCCGATTATTGAATCTTTCTCGAAATAATTTCTCGGGTAAGATTCCAGAGTTCCTGGAACGGTTTACATTTTTAGAATTGTTGGATCTGTCTTATAATGGTTTCCAAGGTATGGTACCAACAGAAGGCGTTTTCAAGAACAGAAGTGCAACATCAGTGACAGGAAATGAAGATCTATGTGGTGACATTCCTGATTTCGGGCTACCTTTATGCAAGCTTGGAAAACCAAAGAGGAGACTAACTGCAAAATGGAAGATAATAATCTCTGTGTCTTCTGTGATTGCTGTTTTTGGTGCACTATTCTTGCTCGCTAGATTGTTTGTTTGCAATTCAAGAAACAGAAAGCAAGAGTCTGCATCGAAGAGTATTTTGAGTAATGCGTTATTGAGGGTGTCTTATCAAAGCCTACTTAAAGCTACGAATGGGTTCTCTTCAGCAAATTTGATTGGCATAGGCAGCTATGGTTCTGTATACAAAGGCACCCTTGATCAAGAAGGAATTGCCGTTGCAGTGAAGGTGCTTAACCTTATGCGTCGAGGAGCTTCAAGGAGTTTCATAGCTGAATGTGAGGCTTTAAAGAATGTTAGACATCGAAATCTCGTAAAAGTACTTACAGCGTGTTCAGGCACTGATTATCATGGCAATGATTTCAAAGCCTTGGTTTATGAGTTCATGAGTAATGGCAATTTGGATGGCTGGTTGCATCCAACTTCTGGATCAGATGAACCACTAAGGGCTTTAAATGTCATGCAAAGAGTGAATATTGCCATTGATGTTGCTTGTGCACTATATTATCTTCATCATGATTGTGGATCACCAGTCGTTCATTGTGATCTAAAACCCAGCAATGTCCTTCTCGATGAAGAAATGACTGCACATGTAAGTGATTTTGGGTTAGCAAAGTTCCTTTCTAATCAGACCATTCAGCATTCTGCAAATCAATCTAGTTCCACCGGAACAAGAGGCACCGTTGGATATTGCCCGCCAGGTATTTGATATTAGTACTCACTTAAAATTACATTTTCACAAAGAATAAATTACTTAAAATCCCCTGAAGTTTCAATTTCTACATGCAAAAATAAACTTTTCTATAATTTATGTCGATTGGCAAATGTCGTCTGAAATACCATCAGAGAGACTTAAATATACTAAAATGCCTCTAATTTATATTTGTGTCACTTGGCTGTAGTATTGAATACACTGAAGATTATAATTAGATTTGAAAAAAATGATAATAATTTATTTGGGATCCACCAAGTGAAACAGTAATGACAGAAATAAGGGATATTTCCAAACATTCAAGTCTCCGGCTTTGCTAATGGTTATCTTACGACATTTGTCAAACGGCAGAGATGCACTGTCAGTTATTGAGAAGTTTGTTTCTACGAAACTAAAACCCCATGAAGTTTTCAATAATTTGTTCTTTCACAAATTTTACGGCACAATTGGAATTTTCTGTTATAATTAACTACACAATTCTGTGTGCATGTTAAGAGTATGGTACGGGAAGTGAAGTATCAACAAATGGCGACACATATAGCTATGGCATACTGTTAATGGAGATTTTCACTGGAAAAAGACCTACTGATGACATGTTTAAAGGGGGCTTAAGCCTTCACAATTTTGTCGAGAGAGGTTTGGCTGAAGAACTAGTCACACAAATTACAGATCCCTACTTGCTCCAAATGCAACTCAATGAAGATGCTGCATCAAACCGTAGCCAGAGTTTTATGATATTGAAAGAGCGTTTGATTAAAATATTTGAAATTGGAGTATCTTGTTCTGCAGAATCACCACAAAGGCGCATGAATATTGGTGATGCTGTTGCTCAACTCTCTTCTGTCAGAAACAAACTTGCAAGGACTTGATTATATCATTAGTTGGTATAAAAATAAAACGAAAACTATTTCAATACAAGAAAAATTCTTGCGTATACTGAGTCTATATAAGAGAGTTTCATGTATCCAAACTAACTTACATACCATGCTCTCGTTGGTTTGTCTACATAAATTCAATCTATGCAAGAATTTTCTTTACGACAACTATGCATTATACTTAATTAGTTACTCTGTTTACTTTATATATATAAAATCTTTTGTATCAAAACATTTTATTGCCTTTTGTTGTGAAGCACGGACATGGCAAAACAGGGAAGAATCAGCGTGTCGAACACGCCATATGGCGTGTCGTTGACCGGATAGGAGATCAAAGATCTGGGACACGGCTGGAATCAAAATTTCACCGTTTTCTCTCCAAATCTAAAGCTGGGTAAGCAAGCAAAAGAACTGGAATCTACCAGTACCACTTCTTCCATAAAAGATCAAATCTTGATGATAAATGAACCCAAAATAAAAAGTAGAAAGTATGAACAAGATAATTCATAGCAAACCCCTCAACAATTCAGTCATTTCTCAAGCTCAAACATACAGGTAGCAAAGAAAGAACAAGTAAATGCATAAAGAAGGAATAAAAACAAACACAAAAAGGAAGTGAGGGAGTTGGAAAAATTAGACGGGTTTCACTTGAAAATTGAGGCAAAAATGCAAAGAAAGTACAAGCATAGAGTCCCTAGTTCCCACCGTTGAAAAAAAAATCCCAACGATATAATAGAGAGAGCTGACCCATGTTTAGGTGCACCAATGAAGAGAAATTTGATTCCCTCGTTATTAGATTGAAGTGAATTTTGAAGAGTTAAATGGATTATTGAAAAATCTTCAAATTTATGTTTTTTATTTGTTTCTTTAACTGAATTTCTCGTTATGTTTAAATTTTGTATTTCTATAATTTTTAATTATTTTATTATGCCGTGTTCATATCCTAAATTTTTAGAAATTATCGTGTCTCCATCTCCCACCGTATTATGTTCCTGTGTCTGTATCCGTGTTTCTTAGATCTTTTGTTAGTTAATAATAATTGTAAGATGGAGTAGTTAAGAGCTTATTTTCTGTTATAATTCTTTTGTTATCTTGAAATAAGAAGGCCAAGAAAATCTTACAATATCAGCCAATTGAAACACTACGCAGTTCTGCGAGTAGTGTACCAAAAGAACAGAGTAGAATCCAATCACTAAGGATCGGTCCTCTGTTTTTAATTAGCAGAAGGCATTCCGCCTAACAATTAATAAAATATGTTCATTGTTTAAAATTATATATATATATATATATATATATATGTATGTATATAGACACGCACACTCAATTACATTTAGCCCTTGTAAAGAGCGTTCGAGTAGTTTGTTAGTATCATCACTTCAATTGCATGATTCAATTTTTAAATGAAAAGAATTAAACTCTGCATTTTTTTCTGGAACAAATTTAATCCAAAAAATCTTCTGCTGTTGAAAGATTCTTGAACATGAAAGTTTGATATAGCAAAGGTGAGGTTCACCCTTTACACCTTTCAACCGAAAACAACTTTAAACAAAAAGATACATAATAACTTGATGCTCCAAGAGGGACTCAAAACTTGCACTTTCTAACAAGAAATTACAAATGGGTCTTCTTGGTTTCTCCTATCTTCTCCTCTTTGTGGTGATAGTGAAGATTAAGTAATTACTATCATGTAACATCACCAACTCAAATCCAAAGCAGCCACCAGGGCCATGGAATCTGCCTATAATTGGAAATGTGCACCAGCTTTTAGGGTCACCTCTGCTCCATCTCTCCCTTAATGTACCTACAGCTTGGCCAAATTCCCACCGTTGTGATTTCCTCCCCAGAAATGGCCAAACAGGTACTGAAAAACCATGACCTTATATGTTCTTTCAGGCCCAAGTTCCTTGCTACCAGAATCACGTCTTATAATTGCAAAGATATCATGATGTCTCCATACGGCAGCTACTGGAGACAACTGCAAAAACTTTGTACAATCGAACTGTTAAGTACGCGACGAGTGCAGTCCTTTCAATCGATTCGAGAAGAGGAGGTATTAAAATTCATTGGATATGTTTCTTCAAAAGCAGGATTGCCTGTTAATCTTAGCCACAAAATATCCGATTTAACATATGATATCACTTCAAGAGCAGCATTCGGCACGAAATGTGAGGATAAAGAAGCTTTTGTTTTGATCATCGCTGAGCTTATAAAGGTGGCATCAGTTTTCTGTGTTGCAGACTTGTTTCCTTCAGTGGAAGCCATTTGTGGGTTGAGGCCTAAAATTGAGAAGTTCCATAAAGAAAGAAACTGATAAGATCCTGGAGAACATCATTATTGATCAGAAGAACGGAAAAGGAACAGATGCAAAGCAAGGCAGCAGCCGATGATCTTCTTGATGTTCTGCTTGAGGTTCAAGAAGAGAATGGCATTGAATTCCCTCTATCACAAGCAAATATAAAAGCAGTAATCTTGGTATATCGCTCAATCAGACAGTGAATGTGGAACAATCACTTAGACATCCTCAACCCCTGAAATTAATTTTTTTTTGCCATTTTGCACCCTTACAGTTTATGATTCAAGTTATCTCTTATATTTCATTTTTGATCCACTTTACCCCTTACAAATTCAATTTTCGTCGTAATATATCCCTTAATCGGTATACATATTTCATATGTTGATGTATTTTTTTATATATATATATATATCACGTCGTCATATATTGGTTTGAATATGTAGTATTTTTAAATTTTAAAAGGCAAAGAAATCCAAAAATGAAATACGAAGTGCAACTTAGATCAAAAACTGATAAATGGGATAAAATAACGAAAACCAACAATTACAGAAGACTATAAATGTCTTTTTCCTAACATTTTTCAATAAATCTTGCTTATGTAAAATTTTGGGGATATGTTGAGTGCGGGGACAATAACATCGCCAACTGTTACAGAATGGACAATGTCAGAAATGATAAAGAATCTAATGGTCCTAAGAAAGACACAAGCTGAAGTAAGGCAAGTCTTTGATGTAAAAGGCAATGTTGATGAAAATGGGATTTTAGGAATTGAACTTCTTGAAAGCAGTAATCAAAGAGACATTAAGGCTGCACCGTCCTTTTCCACTAACAGCAAGAGAATGCAGTGAGAGTTGTGAAATTAGTGGGTACAAAATACCAGTGAAAGCCCAAAGTATTGTTAATGCATGGGCTATTGAGCGAGATCACAAGTATTGGATTGAATCAGAGATATTTCAGCCTGAAAGATTTTTGGGTAGGTGTGTTGAATACAGGGGATTGAATTTTGAATTCATCCCATTTGGTGCTGGAAGGAGAGCATGTCCAGGCATATTGTTTGGTCTAGCCAAGGTTGAGCTGACACTTGCACAGTTACTGTTCCATTTTCATTATGAGTGATGAAGATTTGGACATGGCTGAGAGATTTGGTGCAACTGTTAGAAGAAGACATGACCTCATCTTAGTTCCCATACCTTATCATTCTGAAAAAGAAAAATTGAAACGTACTAAAGAATAAAGATTTGTTTTTAGGGCCTATATGATTAGAGCTCTAAAATAGAAATAGAAATCAAAATCAAAATAGGATACTATCAAAATTGAAATGGTTATATGGTTACTGCCAAAGAGATTAACTAACTCAAAGCAAATCTTTAACGGATACAAATCGTTGATATAATTTATTAACTGATTTGAAATTTATAGAGCTTAATTATACTAAGTAGTAATTTAGAATGTGATTCATTTTTTGAGTATAATTCAGTGGCTAATTTGTTCATTTTGTCGTGCAAAAATAATTTTTTCTTGTATTAATTTAAGTCCAATAAATATTGCATAAGACATATAAATAATGGTTCAATGGGGACAAAACATGCGACTATCTGATAGTCTGATATGATAATATATATCCTCTGGGCTACAAGAAATGCTACCAATAAATTTACTCTCAAGATATTGCATGGATTCTTCCTTTTTAATTTTATTTTCTCTGTATATGAAAATTTTGAAGTATTTTCCAAATTATGTTTTCAGCTTTGCAGATTGGCTTATGATTATTTGAAGAAATTTAAATTAAGATTGTGAAAACAATATCGAAGAATTTTTGGCTGATGAACCTCAAGCTGAATCTTTGTATGTGAAGCTGATTGAAGAATTTGTCTGAGGCATATGATCACTCGGATATTCAAAACGGGATGAACCAGTGAAAAAAAGGTGCAATACTCCCCTGGAGTACCGGCAGGGGCGAATTTACATGGGCAACAATGGGGCACTTGCTCTTATTGCCCAATTAAATATATTTTTGCCCCATACTTAAATTTATCTTTGCTCATCATAATTTTTCTTGCTGAATTTATTAAAAATATATATTTATTATGAATAAATTATTGCATAATAAAAATTTGTCACATTAAAATTAGTTTCTAGATTCGCTGAAAATTGATGTAATTTTATGTTACAAAGTATTAAATTGATAGCTCTATAGTTGAAATATCAGAGCGTTATGCTAGGCAATTTATTACATGCATCTGAGTACATAGAGCTATATGTTCTACAGTCTTTACACTCACATATTTTGTTTTTTAAATTTAGTGAAGCCATCGCCCGTTTGCCTTTCTTCTTTTTTTTTCTTCTTTTGTTATCCAATTTCTTTTTTTTTATTATTATTGTATTTGATTTGTTTTTCTGTAATTTTTTATATTGATTACAAATGAATGAAAATATTTTCAGTTGATAATGCAACTTTGAGAGAGTTTGATTTGTGAAAATCCTGGTAAAATTTAGTTGTTAAATAATGAATTTATAGTTGTTAAATAATGAATATACATTTATTTAGTAATAAACTTACAACAATTATTAGATAATAAATTTACAGTTATTTACCTGTAATTATTTAATAATGTTGTTAAATAATAAATCTACAATTGTTCAATAATAAATATATAATTGTTAAATAATTGATCGTATATATCTAACTAAGGGCCCAGATACTTCTCCACGATCCTTTTCCTTAAGTCCAAATTATGTTACCTTGACCCACTTATTTGTCGAACCACAGCCCCTCCTTTTTGTTGCAAAAAGGACGCCGACCCAAAAAGCTCTACGAGACATTCAATGACTTGTTGTCCCTTCCTTCTCTGCCTGGATAGAAACCAAACTTTAGGTCTAAGAAATGTCCCCTAAATCTCTCTATCTCTATCTAATTTTGGAGCCCTTCTTAAAGTGATATTTTGAGGAGTAATAAGAAAATCAAAACTTTTCAATCTTCTCTATTTCCCTCAAAAGCAGCTAAAAATCTTGAGTTGAGAAAAAAGTTGGGTTTTTATTTTGAAGCAGATAGCATTGAAGTCACAAAAGCTATGTCTTCTCTTATTGAGTATGATACAAAGCAATGAAATTCTTCCAACCAGTAAATACACATTTAAATGTGCTCATCTTTGTTGTTCTCTTTGGTGGTCCCGACTTTATCTCTTGTGTGAGTTATCTCCAAGTGGCTTTCTTTCAACATAAGCATGCAGACGTTTCTTTCTTTCAACACGAGCAAGCAGCTACTTCTTGGTTTGGCATTGGCTTTTATCCTTCAATCCCCTTTTTCCTTTCAACGAAATTTTTTTTTGGCTCATCCTCTGTTAGCATGCAAACTTGGAGCTATTGTAAGCGGATCAAGAAAAATTTATAGGTGTGTTTTCTATGGTGCTTTTCAGCAGATTGACTCGACACATGCTTTGTTTATGCAGTGCTAGTTTTTTGGTCATCTGTTCTTTTGGTTTTGCTTTTTAACTTAGTTGTCACATACTGTATTTCTCTAGTC
This sequence comes from Balakata baccata, assembly GCA_949630135.1. Taxonomy (NCBI): domain Eukaryota; kingdom Viridiplantae; phylum Streptophyta; class Magnoliopsida; order Malpighiales; family Euphorbiaceae; genus Balakata; species Balakata baccata. Next base: position 107,771 of record CATIWF010124256.1, read on the forward strand.
TCTCTTTCTTCTTTGTAGTTTTCAGTTGCTCTTGTAGTAATCTGCTCTAGTTTTGTTTTTCATTTTTTTGGTTTAGCTATTCTCTTCTACTTTGTCTTGCATCTGGCTTGTTTGTCTATTTCTAAGGATGGTTTTTTCATCACTTTCGTCTTGGAATAAAGTGGTTTTTCTCTCACACATTCAATAAAATATTATTGCATGCTTATCAAAAATATAATAAATCTACGGATATTAAATAATTAATCTACAATTATTTAGTAATAAATCTGTATTTGTTAAATAATGAATCTACATTTGTTAAATTATGAATTGACGGTTATTTGATAATTTTAGATTTATTACTCCACTCAACTAACTCTATGCTCCTTTATCATTTGATAATTTTTTTCTTTTTTATATACGTTAATCTCTACATTAAATTCGATGTTTATTATTATTTTGGATTGAAATATCTCATATAATTATACATATATAATCAATTGTATTATGTATTTAAATGCATTTTATTTTTTATTAATATAAACATGTCCTTTTATATTTTTTAATTAGTTTTACCAAATACTTTTAATTTCATTAATTGGATTAGTTGCTGTTAGATTTTCAGCTACTAGATTATATGTTATAATTAGATTATCAGCTTACAGCTAGATTATCAGCTCGTTTTACCAAATATAACATAGCCAGCTCTCTTATCCTTCTTCGAACATGCCAATAAATTTTACAAAAAAAATTATCCTAAAACCGTCGTATAAAATTCAATTTTCCTTATAATAAACTTTTATGACAATTATATAGTTTAGGGATCCTCAATATATGCAATGTATGTGTGTGTGTGTGGTAAAAAGTATATTTGACAGATTTTGATATCACCATTAAATGTTCTATATATGGTGATTTGATACCTTTATGTGACGCCAAACACGTCAAAATTGGTATGAAAATTTTATCATGTATTTTCGCGAAAAGTTGTTGTGTTCAATGATAAAATCAGCTCTTTGTCACCAAAAGTTTTTATTTTAGTCACGGAATATATGGTTCAACCAAGATCTTTTTTACATTAATTTTTGTCATATTTAAATTAATTTTTAACACCTAATTTAATTTGTAAAATAATTACTAATAAAATATTACAAATAACGATAAAATATTTGTTGTAAAATAATAATTTCAATATATAACGATGATGTTATTACGAAAATAAATCATCATAAAAAAAATCAATTTTAATTAGTTACAAATTGAACTATCCGTTGATAATTTTAATTAGTAGGATAATTATTATAAAATATTACTTTTTATTGTTATCATTATACATTGCTCCGCCGTAGCACAATGTTGAATATGCAGGAAGCGTAATATCCGGGTTCGATTCCCGGCAGCGGAATTTTCATTGTTTTTTCTAACCAATAGGGAGGATAATTTTTCAAATGTATGATAATTCAAAAAATTTAATAATAATAATAATAATAAACATAAATTAAATAAAAAATAAAACAAAATATAATTATTCAAAAAGAAAATGCTATAATTTAAGGACCTGAGGTGCATTTTACCAATATGAATTAATTTCACTTAGTGACAATTCAATTTATAATCTCATTACATGATTTAAGAATAATTAATTAATAAATCTCAATGAATTAAAATAATAATAATTTTATTTCTTGACAAACAAGCTTAGATCATGTCACATATTAAGATACTGTTTGGTAACCAAAAATCTAGATTATAATTTAGTTTGACCAAAATTTTAAATTATTTTGACCAATAATTTTTATTTGGTAAAGTAGATTATTTAAAAAAAAGTTAGATTATAATCTCAAAAAAAAAAAAAGCTACTTATACTAGCATCTAAAAATAATCTAGTAAATTATTATATTTTTTTTATTAATACCTTTTTTTATTTTTTTTGCTAAATGACATTGTTTTATTCCTCACTAAAAATATTTAGGTCTTCAATCTTCTATTATTTTACTCTCTTATTTAGTTCGGCTATCCAACACTCCTCAATTATTATGTACAATTAATGATTAAAATTTTTGGATGTTTGAACTCATCAATTATAATTGTATATTATTATGAATGACCACAATTTTACTACTTTAAAAATACAAACAGTAGATGATGATTATTATTATTATAAAAAGTAGATTATTAATATTATTATTATTATGTCATTTTATATTTTTTTTATTAGTTTTACTAAACATTTTTAATTCAATAAGTTAAATTACCAGCTGATAGAATTCAGCTACCACTAACTATATTATTATCTAGTTTTATCAAACTGAGTCTAAATTCATTGTTCTATTTGAATATCATGATTTTCGAGCCATATCTACTTTGATCATTTTCAAAAATATTTATATTTCTTTCCTTATATTTAGAAATTTTATGTCATACAACAAATTTTCTATCTTTTTATTTATTTATCTTACTTTCTAAAATTTATACTCTCTCATTTCAAATATAGGAAGTAAAATTGATTTTCTAAATGTCTCATAACAATTTTTAATTTTTTTCTCTTTCTTATTTTTTACTCTATCTCTTCATTTTTTTAGATGGTTTTATTAATAAAAAATTAAAATAAGGGGTAAGATAAACAATATTATCGGAATTCATATAATTTTCTAAATAATCTAAAATAAAAAGTGAATTTTTTATAATATAATAAAAAGTAAAATAAAAGCATTGTTTGGAATTCTTTCAGATAAAAAGAAATACTACTTATTTTAACACTTTTTATTTCAACTTATTCCAAACTATGTGTACTTTATTCATCTACTTATTTTTTTTTATTCAACTTGCATTAAAAATATAAGAATTTTATGCAAATTGTGACAGAAAATATTGAAACAAGTAAAAATATAATTGAGTCGATACAGTATCAAACTCAAGCTTAACTCGATTAAAAAATTCGAAACTTGAATTCAATCAAACTTCTTTTTAATTGTTCGAAAGTTGACTCGAAAAATATTCGAGCTACTCGAGCTCAACTCGATAAAACTGGAATTGAATGAAAATTTTAATAAATTATATACTCAGCTTGACTCGATTCAAAATTTACTCGAGTTAACTCGACTCGATTAATATTGAGTGTATAAAAGTAATTTAATAAATAAAAAAACGATACTCGATTAAACTCGTGAGTTTCACAAGTCGAGTATTGTGATACTCGAACTTGAGTCAATAATCTACTCAAGTTACTAGTGAGTTACTCGAGTGGTTTAAACAAGATTATTTTGTCGGCAGCGGAAGATTTATTTGGATTGAGGGGAGCTCTAGGTCTCGGTCAAAATTATAGATTTCAAAAATTTTTAATTTTACCTAAACATGCAATCAAATATTGCATGACATGAAAATACACTTTTCATATTAACTTTTAGCATTTATCCATAACTATTAACAAAACATATTTTGTAATCTTTATGGATAATATCCATTTTGCCAAGATCATCCCATAATTTTTAAGAACAAAATGGAAAATAAAAGGATTAAGACAAATTTTTTATTACTGAGTTCACCAAGATACAAACCAAGTAAAAAAAACCAAAAGTTTTAGTTATGTTAATGAAACTTTTTTGCTAGTTCTAGATGTATGATAACAAATTTTTCCTTCTTGCAAATTTATAAGCAACTAACACTTTATTAGCTTTTTTTTAATATTTTTTTCAATACTTATACTATATGAGAGAACAAAAAATTTTTAGAACAAAAACGATTTTTGCTAAGAAGAAAACAAAGAACCAGACGAAGAAGATTAACTAAGCATTTTAAGAAGAAGAAGAGAAGATGCAAATTAAGAAAAAAAATGGCCAAAAGACCAACCAATTTTTTCAACCTCATTTAAGGTTTGCAGACGAGAAGTTTTTCTAATTTTTTATTTTTTTATTTTTAATTTTTGATTTATGATACAATGATAGTGCAATAATTGCATAACTCATTTTCTAACTATCATCATTAATCATAAAATCAATCTTCTCTTCTATTCTCGTAGTCATAGTAATTACTTTAATATACAAATTTGGTTAATTTAATTAATATTTTAATTAAAATTATAAATAAGAGAAATAGTTAAAATTAATATTAATTTTAATTCAAAAATATAAGTGATCATTTTTAATTTAATTTTCAATTAAATTACTCTTCATATCTATATATGGACTAAACTAATAATTTATTTGGTGTGACTTATAAGATCAATAATTTTATCGAAACGGAAATATAATATTAACTCCTTAATATTATATTGGACACATTTTCCAAATTTCTCGTATACTCGGATGCATTAAATATCATTCTGGAATTTTCCTTTTAATTACCGATAAAATTTCAAATATTACTTTGACCTCTAAATTATAGTATTAAGTTTTATCGTTATGATTCTGATATTGATTAGGATCACAGCATGTCAAACCCTATTAGTCAATATACTAATGAGTGATAATTTGCGTTCTGATTAAAATAAGACTTATCATTATTAATCTAATTAATGATTCAATTTTACATTGAATAAGTCACATTTCTCCTGGTCGGAAATTTATTTTATCAGAACCAAAATATCAACTTTATTAGAATCTTGCCCTGGTGCTACAGGGTAACGAGTCATACAATTAGTAATCTCATGTCTCACTACATGACTAATCGTAGTGACTACGAGCCGAATTGCCAAGCGCGGATAGCCCAGTAAAAGGCAAGAGCACCTTCACAGCTACCCATGAAAGAACAATCTTAACACCTCAAATTAAAGGAGTCTGAGTTATATAAAACTCATATATTATGACCAAGACAATAACTGTTGACATCTAGCACTATCTGTGCAGTTATTATCAGGCGTCACTGTTCGATACGCTTAACTTTTTAAAAACTCACAGGTTTATTTAGATATCATTATATAATGGAGAATGAGATTTCTTCTCAAAATAAACTATGTGATAATCTAGAAGTTCAATGAATACTCAATTCATTGTCCTATACCGGTTATAAACATTTTTAAGATTATCTTTTACCAGAGATATTTATCTTATTATTATCAACAACTTAATAAATTCTCTGTAGATAATCAAAGAGCCGTTAACTACTGCATTTATAATATAATCAACAACTTGAATATTTATTTATTATGAATGAGAAATATACATGCATCTATTATAGTATAATAATTAATATATAAAAAATAGTAAATGTATTAAGACATACACAACACTGATAACACATTTCTCGTAAATATATACTCTCGCGTGCCAAAAGATTAAAGATTCCTTTGGCTGATTATTTCCAAACATTTTGAAATTTTGCTTTGTTGGAAAACTGTGTGATGTGAAAAAATATGTAATGTAATGACGCCAACCTTGAAAGATTTTTGATATTTTTAATTAGGAAATTTACTTTCATATTAATAAAATTTTAACTATATTTATAAATATATTATATATTTATCATTGATATTAATTTTAATTTATAGAATTTAATTAATAAAAATTATTATAAAATAATAAAATTTTTTATTCGAATAAAATTATTTCTCTTTTTTAACATTTAAAAGCTTGCAAATTATTAAAATATTGCAAAAGCTTTGGTTGAATATACTAGTTAGTTTCTTCTCCCTCAGATTTGGTTCTAATAAGTAAAAATATATTATGTTACTTTCATATTAAAATATTGTATTTAAAAAATACAAAAAACACTCTTATTTATTTTTTTGATAAATTTGACATTTTGTTAATTTAAAAAATACAATATTAAAAAATGACAATTTTGATATTTTGGTATAAAATTGATAACATTAATTTTTTTAATATTTTTTTGGTATTTTTTAAAACAAAAAATAAAGACAAATTTGACATTTTGTTTATATATAATGGTAAAAATTAATTAAAGAACTATCTAATATATTAAATAAAACCTGATAGATTTTATAATATATTTCTAAAAATAAAGAAATCAACTAGTATATTTAACCAAATTTCAGGAGATACAGTAATTTACCCTAAAATATTTATGCAATTGGGTTTACAATTTTCATATAAACAATTGCAATTCCAATTGGTTGCTATCATTTAACAATATTGTTTAGTTTTACATTATGCAACCATTTAATCACCACATAACTTTTCACTTTTAAATTAATTAATATTATATTACTTTTAAATTAATGAATATTAGAGATGTGGGACGATTTTTTTTTTCCTCATCTTAGTTCTCATGCCTTATCATTCTGGAAAAAAAAAATTTGGAACATATTAAAGAATAAAGATTTGTTTTGGGGGCTATTTGATTAGAACTCTAAAATAGAAATAGAAATAGAAATCGAAATCGAAATAATAATAATAATAATAATAATAATAATAATAATAATAATAATAATAAGCCCATACAATCAAAATTGAAATAGTAAGTTTGTTACTGCAAAAATATTTTTTATTTTTATTTTTAGAAAAATTTTTCCCTTCAACAATTAAACGATAAAAAAATGATTGTATTTATTTTCTTTTAGGTCCAATAAATATTGCACAAGTTATGATATTGGTCTATTGGTTAGAATTGGAAGAAATTGAGTAGGGCATTGGGTTCAGCTTATAGTTGGTAGTTAGATTAATACTAGTGTGGTAAAATTAATTAAATTCTTACAGTTGGAATATAAAATTACTAATAGAGATATAATTTATTTTAAAAAATATATTTATATATTTTGTATAAATAAACAAAAAATAGAATATAGTTTTTATTTCATATAATTATATATTATTTGACATAATTACACATTTTAATAATTAAAATAATTAAAACAATGGAATCATATAATTAGTTATAAATAAAAAGTTCCACCAAATCTATTATTTATAAATATAATTAATTAATTTAATAAATTTTTAATATAATAAATTTTATTTTGAATAGATTGACTTTGAACTTATGTAATTTTTTATAAAATTTTTCACAAATGATGAATTTTATTTTAACGAGGATAATTTTGTCATTTCAATTGAAAAAATTTCAATTGTCAAAAAACTCTACAATTAGTTTTTTCAATCAGTAGTTATTTGAGCAGTCTATTAGTTATCAACCGCTATTATCAAACATATTTACTCAACTGTTAGAAATTAAAAAAATTATCAATTATATCCAACAGCTGAACTAAATACTCCGTAAATCTTCAGTCTAACCCCTTATACCAACAAAATTGTAAGACAAAAAATGTAAAAATGATATGATAATATCCTTTAGGCTACATGAAAGGCTACCAATGAATTTATTTTTGAAGAATTCACATGGATTGTTCCTTTTTAATTTTTTTTAAAACATTTTATTATCCAAAAGTACATTTTTTTTTTCTATTCAGAGAAGTTTTATTATATCTCACAATGTTGGTGATTACATAATTCTCTATTTTGTTTAGAAATTACAAATTTTTTTAGCTAAATTACAAAAAAATATATATATATGAGCTTTCACATTTGTATGAAAAATAACTTGTAGTTTCAATTTTTCAATTAAATGAACAAAATTTTAATATTTTATCAATTTATACATTTCAGTCAATTTAGTAGAAAAATTGATGATTTGTTTGAATTTTCTAATGAAAATATTTTTTTTAACTAAATAATTGACTTATCAATAATTTATAGATATTTTATTTGCACATAGATGATATAATGTTAATATTTCAATAGTAATATTATTGATTAAATAACTTATTTGTCAAAAAAAACTCAGATACATTGACAATTTTTTCTACCAAATTAGATAGAATATGCAAATTTATAAAATGTCGAAACTTTGTTCGTTTAAACGAAAAAATTGAAAGTATACAATTCTAAAAGTTCAGATTTTTTTTTTTTTCTGTATTTGCAAATTTTGAAGCATTTTCCATTTGTTTACAACTAGGCAACTTGGATTTTAAGATCCAAATTAGTGTCCGCATCTTTGCAAATTGGCTTATATATGATTACTTGAGGAAATCTAAATAATAATAATAATAATAATAATTACAGCCAACAATATTGTCAAATACTATTGCATAACAATATTTGTCATTATTTACAGACTGAAATTTTTTTAATTGAAATAAAAATTATTCAAAGCTCAAATATATTAGATTTCATTGTATTTTCCATGGATTTTTTTTTTTTAGTATTTTTCAATGATAACCCTCCTAATATTATCAATCGATTTTTTTATTCTGGTTGAATTTGCCAGTGCTTTTTTACTAATAATTTTTGTCCTGATTGAACATAGATCCGCTGTAGCACAATTGTCGATTGCTCAAGCAGTGTACTATCCAGGTTCGATACCCGGTAGCGGAATTTCGTTCCTTTTAATTTTCAAACCAATAGCCAGGAGATTTTTCAAATATATGATAATTCAAAATTTTAATAATAATAAACATAAATTAAATAAAACAATAACACTAAATAATATGATAATTCAAAATTAAGTATCTAAAATGCATTTTACCAATATAAATTAGCTTCATTTTTTTAAAAATATAAATTAGCTTCAGTCATCTCCCATCATTCATCAAAATGATATAAAAGTTATGATAAGTTTGTTCGTGCAAAACAATCTGTTTCTGGAAAATATGTTGAAAAATAATTTATTTTTTATTGTTTGACTGTACACATAAAATTTTAGGAAATTATTTTTTATTGTTTAGTGTATTTTGAAAAATATTAAAAAAAATTATTATTTATCTTATATAATTTGATATAATATATTAGTAGCTTTTAAAGTTTAGAAAATATACGATTTGTCTCATATGGTTTGATATAATATAATAGTATTTCCCGATGTTTGAAAAGTATAATATTTATCCATTGCAATTTGACATAATACACTAGTAAGAAAAAATATTTTCTTTTACGCAGGAGAATATTAATACAATAAATCAAACTTGCAGGGAGTACAATGCAATATATCAAAACTTCAGAGAGTAAATAGTATAATTTTCAAACATTAGGGATTAATAGTGTATTATGTTAAACTACATAGAGCAAATCGTATAATTTTCAAAACTCAAATGATACTAATATATTATATCAAACTACAGGAAGTAAATCATAATTTGTCCAAAATATTATTTCCTTATGCATAAAAAGCTATTAAAATATTTAAAACTTCTCAAAATTTAATATTTTTAATTTATAACTATATATAAAAGAAAATTACATAAAATAATAATTTTTTTAAAAAAAATTTCGGTGACTGCCGCTGATAACTGGCAACTGTTGTGGCTGAATGCTACTGGACATGATTTTCAATTGTTAATATATCAATTAGTATATATTTAATTAGTTTTAGTATGAAAAGTTTTATTTTTATAAATGTGTAAAAATTCACAAAATGACTTTTTATTTAAAAAAAAAGTTATTTTCCTGAAAAATGATTATTTTTCGTTGATCAATTTTTCTGAATACACCAAATATAAAAAAATACAAAAAATATTTATCTTTAAACGAAACAAAAGGAGCTTTAGTACTATTCTCCTTTTTTTGTGTTAATAAATTAGAAAAACATTATAAAATATTTTTATTTGTATAAAAAATAATGTTATAAAATGAAGATAAATGTCATGTTTGTCGTTGAGTTTCGGAAAAATATTTTTAAAAAAAAATGTTGTATTTTTAATTTTGAAAACTGTTTTTAGTAGAAACAGATAAATAGATAATTTTTTTAAAAAATTATATTTAATAAAAATAATTTATAAAAAATTAAAAAAATAAGTTAATTAAATAAAAAAAAATCTAAAATCGGCTTCTGCAATTCCAAACACTCCTAACTTTAATTTAGGTTGAAAATAGGCTTAATAACCATTCATTTATTATCTAGTTGCATGATTTAAGAAAAAATAATTAATAAATCTCAATCAGTTTAAAGAAAAAAACAATAATTTTTTCTTTCTTGTCAAACAAGCATAGATTATGTCACCAGAATATTTTAGCCATGGTGGCTCTGGGAATCTCTTGACTTTGGAGCCATATCTACTTAGATAAACACTCCCACGTGCCAAAAGATTCGTTTGGCTGATTGTTTCCACACATTTTGGAATTTTGCTGTCTAGAAAAATATGTGGCCAACGTTGCAACGATGAAACATCTTCAAATTGAGATTTCCTCGCCTCTATCTTTTTGGTTTGTCATGCGTCTCCAATCGAGACCAATTTGGAGCTCACTCCTTATTATCCCACCACTATCCTTTGAATTAATAAACATTAGAAGACTTCTGGGGTACACCGAGTATAAATTACACTTGGTGTTTTAGGATCATTAGATCATCAATTTTTAATCTCAACAATTCATTATCAACGGATGAGATTAAAAATTTATAATCCAACGGTTTTAAGACACCTGATGTAAATTACACCGGATGCACTTTAGAAATTCTCTAAACATTATAATGCATAATTATATCCCTAAATTTATATAAAATAATTTTTTTATATTTTTTCACTTACAATTTTTTTTAAATAGTTTAATATATAATAATATCATAATAAATAATTATAAAAAAATTTAAAAAGTGACCAATATATATAATTGTAAACAGTTATATATTATTTTTTTTATAATTTTTACTATATTTTTTATACAATTGTTAATATTTATATGTTATTATATACATATATATATATATATAATCATATCATTAATAATAATTGTATATTATTTTATATGTATATATAATTACTGTTAATTATATGTATAAAAGTAATTTTACAATTATTAATTAATAATTATATGTATTTAAGTGATTCCAATAAAAATTTTTTCTGGTTCTACTGTTAATTACAAACACGTTAAGTTATAGAAATTGTGATATTTTGTATTTCTAGTTCTACTCTTCCCTCCATTATGTTTCTTCGAATAAGAGAAATACTACCCTTGAGATTTATAACGATGCTATTATTATTTTTAAGATTTGACATTCACTTTAAGTTTAATAAGTTTATCAAAATACTCTAAGAGAAAACTTTGGAATTGAGTTTGTTTATTTATCTTTTTTGAAATTTATTTGTGTAGTTGTTGATTTTTTTTTATTTTTTTATTGAAAAAATTATTAAAATATCTCCAATGTATTTACATAAAATTTCCAAATATATACCGAAAGATCCCTAAATTATAATCAAAGTATTTTTAAGGTATAATCAAAGTATTTCTAGGGAATTCTTTCTAGAAAATTCTTAAAAAATTCTTAAATAATTCATAATGTATACGTACAGTATTCCCATAGAATTATCAATATTATACATAAGACATTCTTAGGTATACCAAGATATTACTAGAAAATTTTCTGGAGAATTTTTAAGGTATACTCAAGATAGTCATGAGGAGTTCCTATGGAATTCCAAAATATACCTAAGGTATCTCCAAGGTATACATAAGATATTTCAAAATGTATACCAAATTGTTTATTTGATATTTTGTGATGATTTGAATTTTGATTGAATTCTATATTCTTTATCTTTAATGATTTAATTATTCTTGTTCTTTTATTATTTTTTTATAAAAATTGAACTAAAATATCTCCAAAATATGCCGAAAATATAACGTCTGAACATATTTTAGGATGATTTTAAGATTTATATACTGTTATAATTTTAAGCAGTTGATTTCGATAAAATTGAAAAAAAACTCTGAGGGCCAATATAAATGTAAATAAGTACCTGTTTTTTTTAGTACTTTTGTAAAATTTTCTTTTTAAATTTGGGTATTTTGATTTTTTATTTTTTTAAAAATATCTATTTATTTGTTTATTTTTAAAATCATAATAAAATGAAAACAAATATTTTTAATAAAAATAATAAAATTAAAATATTTCTGATTTATTCTACTATTAAATTAGATATTCTAATATTAATTAGATACAATATAGAATATAATATTAGATATTAAATTATATAAAATATTAAATTATAATATTTGATATTAAATTATTGTAATATTATATATTAAATAATAATAATAATAATAATAATAATAATAGTTTTTTTAATCCTGACCCTAAAAAACCAACTAATGACACACTAAACATAACAATTATATCAATCCAACAAATTTTTTAAATTAAAATATTTATTTAAAAAACGATTTTTCCATTAGCAATATCAAATTGGACTTATCAATAGTCTCAATATATCAATAGACGTGGCAGCTCCTCACGAGAGACCAGATTTTTCAAGTTGTAAAATTGAGGTAAAACATATCCTAAAGAGTCAGTACAGAGTTTTTTTTTTTTTAATAACACAAAGAATGAAATTTTACAAAAATAAAGAAAATCATTTACGTACAAATAATCACAAAATTTAGATTTTTCAATTAAAAATCTCTAAATATATAGGTGAGAAATATTTTTGCCACTTTTCCCAACAAGATGATATTTCATTAAAAAAAGAAAAAGATATCGAACTAATAAGATGATATTTCATTAAAAAGAGAAAAAGATATCAAACTAACAAGACATAAGAAATATCGAAAAAGAAAAAATTTTTAAACAGATCTATTATAATAAATCAATTATATAATAATATATATTTAATTTTTTTATTTTAATTAATAAAAAATATATATTATTATGTAATTAAATTGATTTATTAATAACATAAATCAAAAAATTTCTAAAAGGAAATTAATGCCGTTTTGACTTTTGAGAACGAAGAAATTAATTTCCTTTTGACTTTAATAGAAGAAATTAATTACCTTTTGACTTCATATCCTTTTAATAAAAGAAATTAGTATCCTTTTGATTTACATATCCTGCATTTTCATTGAAGGAAAAAAAAAAAGGAGGAAAAATAATTATAGTTTTTATCTTTGTTTATATTTCTTTCTCATTATGTTTGAGAATTTTTTCATGGAGAGAAAAAAATAACTCATGTCTTGTATTGAAATAAAATGGCATAAGAAATACATCGTCTTCTGTAATTGTTCTATTTTATTTTTTAATTGTCCATTTAGTTTTTTTTATTCAATTTTTTATCTATTCTATTACTAGTTAATTTTGTAAAATATTGAATATAGCCTTTCTGATTAGTTACAAATAAACTATCTACTCCAAGCACATCGCATAACACTTGTTATCCACGTTCTTACTACGCGGCAAATAAAAAACTAAATACAACTTTGAAAGCATATGATGGAAATATACGAGAAATTGTTTCTAGCATTTACATCTTTTTTCCCCTTTCCAAATAAAGTAAAATGAGAATTATTTCTTACTAATTTCACACCTTTATTTTTACTTTTCCATATTTTCTTTTTATCTAAACATTAAAAATAAAAAATATTTTATTTCATCTCTTTTTCTTCTATTTTCAAATAAAATAAAGTGGTAATATTTCCATATTTTCCTACCACAATAATTTCCTTCTATATAAATATATGCTTAATTTCCTTCTATATAAATATATGATCAATGATTGATAGTGATACCACAAAAAAAGGCGAAAGGGAAGTGGAAAATGAAAGCAACTTATAGAACTTGTTTGATTTAATTGTTGAATATAGCGGATAACGGTGAGTGATTGATAGCTAATTAATATTAATATTTAGTAAAATTAATTGAACTGCTATTGTTAGAATATAAAATTACTAATAATGATATAATTTATATTATTTGAAATATATAATTTTAAAAATATATATGTATATTTATAAATAAATTTAATATTATTTAAAATATATATGTATATTTATAAATAAATTTAATATTATTTATACTCAATATATTAAATAATATATAAAGAAATTAGAAATATATTATATATATTTTATTTAAAAATAAATAATATTACTAGTTTAAATATTATTTGTAATATTTTTATATTTGTAATTATAAATAATTTATTGATTAAAAAATTTAATCTGGAACAAATAAGTATTTTGTAATTAATAAAATATATAA
>CATIWF010124272.1:0-27641 GCA_949630135.1 Balakata baccata
AAAAAAGATCATTAATATGTCGCAATGGATACTTGTTCTTAATGGTCACCTTATTCAATTGTGTGTAGTCTATGCATAGCCTCATAGACCCATCCTTTTTCTTTACAAAAAGTACTAGTGCACCCCAAGGAGAGACATTTGATCTTATGAGACCTTTATCTAGAAGCTCTTGTAATTGAGCCTTAAGCTCTTTCATCTCTGATGGCGCCATTCTGTATGGTGTAGATGAAATAGGAGTCGTGCCAGGAGTAAGTTCAATAGAAAAGTCTACCTCTCTCTCAGGTGGTAGACTTGGTAATTCTTCTGGAAACACATCTGGAAATTCCCTAACAATAGGGATATCTTCAAGGTCTAGACTTCCTTTCCTAGTGTCAATGATATGAGCTATGTAAGCTTCACATCCTTTCCTCAACATCCTCTTGGCCTTCATTAAAGACAAAACACGTGGTAATTATGGCACTCACTTGCCTCTTACCATAATCTCTTCCTGATCTGTGGTCATAAGTCACACTAGCTTAGACTTGTAGTTTATCACTGCCTTATGCCGAGAAAGCCAATCCATGCCTAGTATAGCATCATACTCATGAAAAGGCGGCTTAATAAGATCCACAAGAAACTCTTTCCAATGTACAACTAAAGGACATTTTCTATATACTTTGTTCACTACCACAATATGGCCTAAAGGATTTGAAACTTCAATCTCATAGTCTAAATTCTCACTGACCATATTGTACTGATCACCCGTGTTCGTGTAAAGATATGAATGTGTAGAACCTGGATCTATAAGAACACATAAATCAAAACCATGCAAAGAAAACGTACCCACAATAACATCCGTGGCAGTCTGATCCTCCTTTGCCATCATTGCATATGCTCTTGCAGGTGCATGATTGGATCCTGGTCGATTTACTGTTTCTGAGGCTTCTGGTCTCTGTCCGCCCCTACCACCTCTAAACTGTCCTTGACCTCTACCCTGTGTCGATGCTGAAGCTTTAGTCTGTGTAGGAGTTCCATGAATAAGGTGGGGGCAATCTTTCTTCAAATGATCTATAGACCCACAGTTATAGCATGCTGCAGGTCCCTAACATTCCCCCCTATGCCTTCGGCCACAAGATGTACACTCTAGCGTCGGCTCTCTCTGAATATGAGTCTAACTACTAGCAGTAGTAAAAGTGGCTCTAAAGAGTGGTCCCTACCTAGTGGGAATTGAATGAGCACAACCTTGACTCTATCTTGTCTGCTGGAACTGACCTGGACCTGTGCGAGCTTTCTTGTTCGATGTCTGGGTGGCACTGAAAGGAGGCTTCCTGAAGTCTTTTCTTGATGACTCACTAGGCTTTTTCAAATTCTTCATCTCTTCCATACTAATAGCTGATGCAACTAACTAAGAGATTTCTTGGTACCTATGTGAAACCACATGAAACCCAATGTCTGCATCTAATCCCTCCTCAAACCTGCGGCACTTATTAGACTCATCTGTAATAATCCCAACTGCATACCTGCTCAGTCTAGTGAACTCCCTCTCATACTCAACCACAGTCCTGCCCCTCTATCTTAGAATGAAGAATTCACATTTCTTCTTATCTTTATAAACTTGTGGCACATACTTATCTTTAAACTCTATAAAAAAGAACTCCCAAGTAGGCAGCTGTGGTATAAACGGTTTCATCACAACTGACTTCCACCAAGCATATGCATCCTCCTGAAGTAATGAGACTTCATACTTTGCCTTAAGATCATCTGGGCAGTAGAGATCATCAAATACTCTCTACGTCTGCTCTAGCTAAAACTCAACAGCAGTTGGGTCGTCATCACTTCTGCCTAGAAAATTTGTAGCTCCATATTTCCTAACTTTATCCAACTGCACATTCGGTTGTTATGGAGGTGGTGGTGCCTGTGGCATTGTCTGTGCTATCCTCTGTAGCAAAGCTAAAATCTGTTGAGTCACTGGGTCAAGGTACTGGCCAGCCTAGCTTCCTGATGGTGGTTGTGAAGATAGGGCAAGGGCTGACCCTTGAACACTAGCCTGACTAGGTTGATCTCTCTCATCACGCTCCAAAGAACTGTTATTACCCTCCCCCTCATGCTCGTTACTAGTCGTATCTCTCTTGTACCTACATGCCGATATAGAAGAGCCCATATTAGAGTCATATAGGACAATCCAATATTTTGTGATACAACCCATCCCTATCTAGATCTAGAATCGCCTAAACCAGGCTCTGATACCAAAATGTAACACCCTACCATATAATAAAAGGAATATACCTCAACTGTATAGAAAGGTAATATAATGTTTAAAAAGGTAAAATATATATTTTCTTTTCTTAAAAAAAATATTATTGCATCATGGCCATGACGATTTTTCAAAATATAGAGTAAATTTTGAAGTAAATTTTGAATATGCATAAAATTAATATATATATATATATATATATATATTTTCACATTACAAAAAAAAAAGGCCTTAACCTGGCCAGAGTTATAAAATTCATCTAAAATTCAAAATATTTACATTCCCACCCAAAGAAAAATAAAAAAATGAAATAGTTGTATCACCAACACATACAGGTTTATCCTGGACTTTTCTCCTTGGGCTTCTTCTATTTGTCAGCAATTGATCCTCTATCTTCAATCTGAGTGGGAAATGAACATCCACACTCTAAGCATAAAATGCTTAGTGGTACATAACAACATATAGTTTTAATCTTCATGTATGCATTAAAAATATATACATTTATGGATAATTATGTATGCATAAACATATATATATATATATCACCACATCTAATACACATGTTTCAACATCACACAATACCAAACAATCATTCATATATAGAATAACATACTTTAACTCATATAAATTATTTCATAATGCCTTACTTTATACTTATCAAGTTGGAATGTTATTATTGTTTTGACCTTACACTCGAAATCGAACTAAATTGGATACAGGCACTAAGGCTACTCCGAGCCACTCAGGAACTCTACTTGAGATAAAGATTATCTTAATGTTTCTGAGGGTGCCACTTCAGACATACCCTCTAATATATGAGTCTCATCTCCAAGATAGCCAAGTCTAGGTCTAAGTGGTACCAAACTCCCTCAATGGCATGTCATCTATCCTAGCTTTAGACCTAGTTAGAGTAACTGAGTCTTATCCTCTTATCACATAATTCACATTAGTAACCCAACAAAATTTCATAATTTACGGTCACAAATGTGATATGATAGTATAATTTAATATACATAAGCTAAAGTTCATAAGAAAGTCATAACATAAGCACCCTATGGTTCACCTAGGTGGAACCGCTCTACAACATTCACAATCACCTATAAATGCATTACATACAGTGCAAATTCATCATCTTCAACTTATATATTCATTGATCAAAGCATATAGGTTCATTGATCAAAACATACAGATTCATCATTTAACTAATGCAATCCTAAACATCAAACATACAATTAAATCCACATATAGTTATGTACAAACCTTAATAAAGTTTTACAAACTCCAATAATTATGAGACTTGTGGCTCTGAGGATCTCTCATAGATTGCGAACCTAATTTGAAAGTATATTTGATTAATACATTGATAGAATATTTATTCACAATTTGTTTTAAAACAATTATTTATAGTTTCTAATAAGTGGCAGTATGACCTCCTACGACTCTTTAACCTATAACATTTTTTATACTTATCCAATTTATGTAATTCTTAATTCTCATTAAAGCTAACACATAACACTATAACATATTAAAATTTCAGAATTTGTGAATCATTATACAATTTTTAGTATAATTTCAAATGTTATCTTATCTTCTATCATTAGATAGTTTTGAGACTCCTTTTTTAAAATTCCATTTCTTATAACCTGTAAGTTTTATTATTGTCAAAATTTATAGGCCCTTAGAGAGGTCAATTTGTAACATTTTTTACATTTACAATTTTATCTAATATTGCTTCTAAAGTCCTCAAACACTAAAGAATGTCTAACTGGTCCAATACAGGGTAACAACCCAATCAGTCCTCCTTGTTATTATCATAACTCATAAAATACTCAACATATTAAGGTAAAGTTTTCATAGAAATCTATCTAAGATATAGAACTAAAATTGTTATGTTTTACACTTTGGTTAATTAGGACTACATGAATCTCAAAAATAAGGGCAAATAAACTGGTGTAATCTGATACACAACAAACAGCCATGATCAAATGAACAGTTATTAATCTCGTCATAATAACTCAATCTACACCATGGATATCAGCATGAAAGTTGGTATACAAATAAAGGACATATAGATCTACAATTTTTATGTTTCGAGCTGCCACTAGCTATGCCTCTAACATGGTGAAAATAAATGAAAACCGGACTAAAATCTGTTGGTACACTTTTGGGAACCAGTAATACTTATTTGAGGATATCTCTTCATACGCACCATAACATTCAAAACTATGTGAAAGACATATAAATAAGACATAAATCTACAACTTTCATTTAAAAATTCTTAAAATTCGGCCTCTAAGAGCATGGAAATAAAACCTCAATCTCTGCCATAAAAATAGACTTTTTAGAAGAAAATAGGTTTACAACAATACCAACCATCAACCTTTAATATATTTTTAATCAACTCAAGAAAGATTATTTCACTTACCACTTATCCAAAAGGCTTGACTTGTGGTTGGATTTTGAGAGAAAATGGAAGAAAAATGGAGGAGAAGAGGAAGAAAAAGAAGAAATGAAGAAATGGGCAGCCATTTTTCCCATTTTAACCCACTTTCCCGACCACATGTTTTTTTTTTCAATTATTATTATTATTATTATTATTATTATTTCACTAATCAATTTAATTAAACAATCTAGTCACTTAGTTCCATTTTAACTAAATTAACTACATCAATCAATTTTATTTATTTAATTTCTCATTGAGCCACTTCTTATTTATTTATTCTAATTAAACCCTAATTAGCGAACATGTTTTCCTTTTTAAATCGCATGAACCTTATTCCTTGGTCATAATTGTTGCCCAAACAATCACCAAGAAGGGGGGGGGGGGGGGTGGGTATTGAATTGGTGGGAAGATAAAACATTTTTGCACTTACAAGGAAGTGAAAAAGATTGAAAAGATTAAGACACAAATTTTATAGAGGTTTGGGCATTAACTAACCCTACTCCTCTTCCCAACCTTAATTGGATATTCACTAATTTAATCACTAAGATTACAAATGAAGTTTTTGCTAGCTCACTCCCAACTAGGTGTTTTACCAAGGCTAATACTCAACCCAAAATTCCCTTGTATTTTTATGGCTTACATAACAACCAATTCCTTGTAGTAATTTAGCTCACACTACCCAATTACAAGATAACCCAAGCGTTTGAAGATTAACACTTGAACCCTTACACAAATAATTAATGAAGAAAGATTGAGAAATTAAATTGCAAGAGTTTTGGCATTTTAAAAAATAGTTAGTTCTTTTAAATGACCTTTTGGTAAGGTATTTATACTGATTACCTACTAATTAGCTGTTACAAAGTAGTGTCATAACTCTGTCTAATGTTCTCTTATAAGTGCATTAAAAGTTATCTGCAGAGAGGGGTTCCCGGTCGAGAAATAGCCTATTTTGATGTTTGACTTTGGTCGTTTTGACTTTATGATGACTTGGCACATTTTGGTGGTATCACCTCTTCAACGGTCATGTCCTTTTGAATTTTCTGATCGGACTTTAACATGTCCCGATCTGGAAATGGAATGTCCTGATCGGGACATCTCTTGTCCTAGTTTGCTTCCACTATGGGAACTTTGGAAGATCAGAAGACAATGTTTCTCAGTCTGGACACTCACTTCTAAGGAGATACTTATCCTAGTCAGGAGTTATGCGTCTCTAGAAAATGCTTGACTTGTTCAGTAAGGAATGTATAACCAAATGTACTGAAACTTTGAATACTATCAAAACAATACTCAATGAAGATGTTAGTAACATTTAATTTGATTGTCAAGATCAAAATAGAGAGCAATCATCCTAAGGTTAACAATCTCCCCCTTTTTGATTTTGACAATCAAATTAGGAAAAAATAACAAATTTACATTGCTATAATCAAATTGATATATTGAATAATAAGTGTTTAAAGTTTCACATCATTTAAAGATATAAAACATATTTAATACCTCAAGTCAAAAAGTCAACATAATTGGTGAAGTTAATTTTTTGCATAGTTTATGTTCTTTCCTCTCCCCCTTTGTCAATATCAAAAATAATGAATTGCAATCGCCAAATTGACATAGAGATAAAGAACAAGAAACCATTTTATTGAAAGGAAATGTGTTACATAAAAAAATGTTGTAACCTAAAAATGGAAAGAGAAAAACATTAAGTTATGCATCTTCTTCTTCATCACTTGCCTCCTCTTCCTCTTCACCACCTTTTTCCTCTTCATGAATGCCTTGCTCCCCCTCAAATGGTGGGGCTTGTTCAATGCCATGAGTGGATACATTAAGATTGAGTTGCCCTTGCATGCTTTGAATATCCAAGTGAAGGTGTTGCATCATATGCCTCATGGTGTTGAAGGATTGCATTTGAAAGTCATAAAGACTTTGCAAGGTAATTTGTTGTGGTTGAGAAGGTGGTAGTGGAGGTATTTATAGTGCACGTGAACTTTTTCTTCCTATGGAGAGCCTTACCCATTTCCTTGTGGCTTCTTGAGTGGTCTTTTGGGCACCATGTTCTCCAAAGGCATAGAAAAAGGTATCAACCTCTTTGAAGGGCCTTACAATTTAGGAGATATTGGATATCTAAGAAGCTCTCATATTGAGTGCGAGATGAAGAGAAACGTGCACAATTTTTATCCGTCATGAGATGAAGATAACTTGCAAGATAAGTGATTTGAGCATGGAGAGAAATTATTCCTTTGGTAGTGGAGGCCATGGATTGAAACTTGTCAGGAAGAAGATGGACCATTTCAGTAGGCCGATTATGAATCATGGCATAAAGGTAGATAAGGTCTTCATGAGTGACTTTCTCATTGCTTTTACTTCTTACAATGATAATGAAAGTGATGATTCTATGAAGGATGAAGTGAGAAAGTGTCTTGATGTGCTTTGCATTGGATCACTTCTTAAGATGCGTTTCAAGAGAGATGCTTTTCCACACATCAAGGGGAGAAAGATGCATGGCTTAAGTATTGATAAGGCCTACCTTTTTAAAGCCAAAAGCATATGGAAGTTGACGCTTTGTCATCTCTTATGGTTGGCCAAAGAGACGAAATTGAATGTCGTAATAGCCAAGAGGATGTTTTGGATCTTTGATCACTTAAAGAGTGGAGAGGATTTCGATGGTGAGTTCATCATAGCCATCTTTAAGGGGCATGACAAAATTGGTTCACCCCATTTCTTCAAGAATGCCAATAACTTCATCCTTGACACCTAATTTGTCAAGGTTATATGTATTTAGAGTGCGGTTTGATATGAACTTCTTAGCAGTGATGATGACATACCGCTTCTTCTCCTCCCTTAGAAAGGGATTGAAGATATCATTGACAGAGGAGAAGTTGGAGGAAGAAACCACTCCTTTGCCTTTAGAGGCTCTTAATTTCAAAGTTCCAACCTGTGGTGCCATTGGAGAGATTTTGTCTTTAGAGAATAAAAATTTGAGAGAGTAATAGAGTGTTGATGCAAAAGTGAAGAAAATTATGAGAATAGTGGGGTATTTATAGAGTTTGAAGAGGTATGTTACCATTTGAGGTGTTTAAATGGGAGTTATGGCAAATGGATTTGATTGGTGGTAGTTACAAAAGGCTGCCATCGAGTCAATCCCGATCAGGAACCCTACAACGGTTAAAAAAATTTGAATTTTTGGACATAGTCCCGAGGGGAACAGGCGGTTTCCCGAGTGTGCACTTTTAAAGAAGTGCAATGGTTGGATAATATTCAAATATCCTGACCGGAAAATGTGGTTTCCCGAGCAGGATATAAGGATATACAATGGTTAATATGACAGCCAAGAAGTCGCGAGCGGGAGGGATAATGTCTTGAGCGGGAAATATGTTTCCTGAGTGAGAGTTATAGGTACGCCAAAAATTTTAGATGAGAAAAGAAATAAACTAACCATGAAGTATAGCATTCACATTCAACAAGTAAAAAAAATAGTTTTATACATGTAAAAGCATGATTTAAAGTTTTTTCAAACCAATGTACTCTCATCAAGCATACCAAGCTCTCTCTTTATAAAACAAAACCTTTCATCATTTAAGGGCTTGGTAAAAATATCTGCTAGTTGGTTTTTGTTGTCAATAAAATCTAATACTACATCACCATTTTGAACATAATCTCTTAAAAAATAATGTCTTATGTCAATATGTTTACTTCTTGAATGTTGAATGAGATTTTTTTGAGAGATTTATTGCACTAGTGTTATCACATTTAATGGGAATGTGATCAATTGCATGATCATAATCCTTGAGTTATTGTTTCATACAAAGAACTTGAGTGCAACAACAGCCTGCTGCCACATATTTAGCTTCGGTGGTGGACAAGGCAACCGAAACATGTTTTTTGCTATGCCAAGAAACTAAACATTCACCAATAAAGTGACAAGTTCCAGATGTACTTTTTCTATCCAAAAGACTATCGGCGTAGTCGACATTCAAAAAACCAATGATATGAAATGAAGAATTTCTAGGATACCATAGTCCTAAATGCATAGTGCCATGAAGATATTTCAAAATTCTTTTTACAACATTCAAATGTGATTCTTTAGGACATGATTGAAATCTAGCACATAAGCATACATTATACATAATATCGGGTCCAGAGGTGGTTAAATAAAGAAGTGAGCCAATCATACCTCTATAAAGCTTTTCATCAATAGCTTTACCCTTTTCATCTTTATCTAATTTTATTGATGTATCCATTGGAGTCTTGGCATTCTTGCATTCTTCCATCCCAAACTTCTTGATGAATTCCTTAGTGTACTTAGATTGGTTGATGAAGATGCCATCTTTGCCTTGTTTGATTTGGAGTCCAAGGAAAAATTTGAGCTCTCCCATCATACTCATCTCAAATTCCTTAGTCATATCTTAGCAAATTTTTGGCAAAGATCCTCATTAGTAGACCCAAAGATAATGTCATCAATATAAATTTGAACAATAAGAATGTCAAGCTTATGTTTTTTTTTATAAAAAGAGTTATGTCAACATGCCCTTTTGAGAATCCATTGTTTAAGAGAAATATACTTAGTCTTTCATACCAAGCTTTAGGGGTTTGCTTTAAACCATATAAAGCCTTAGTGAGTTTATAGATATGATTTGGAAAAGTGTGATCTTCAAAACCAGGAGGTTGTTCAACATATACTTCTTCTGATATAAAACCATTTTAAAAAAGCACTTTTTACATCCATTTGAAAAAGCTTGAAATTCACATGACATGCATATGCTAATAAAGTATGTATAGCATATAATCTTGCTACGAGGACAAAATGCCCTCCTCTTGGCTGTACCCTTTGGCAACCAATCTAGCCTTGTTCCTTGTAATATTACCATCTTCATCTAGTTTGTTCCTATAGACCCAATTACTACCAATAATTGGGTAGTCACTAGGTCTTGGAACCAAGGTCCAAATCTGATTCCTCTCAAATTGATTGAGTTCATCTTGCATAGCAATCACCCAACTTTCATCATCCAAAGCTTCACCAATTGACTTTGGTTCAATTTGAGATACACACACAAGATTAGAATCAAGAAATTTTGAACGAGTACTTACACCTTTTGAAGGGTCATCAAAGATTTGCTCCTTTGGGTGGTTTCTTGCATATCTCCATTCCCTTGGTAGCTCATTGGTCTCTTGCTCTTAAGCTTGGAATTGCTCCTCCTCTTGAACTTGTTCCTCACCAAGGTCATTCTTCTTTATGGATATCTCTTGTTCTACTTGATTAAGATTGAGATTCTCTATGGAACCTACAATATCATTCAAAGGAATACCTTTTCCAAGATGAAGTCTATAGGATTCATCAAAATTAACATATATAGACTCTTCTACAATCAATGTTCTTTTGTTCAAGACTTTATAAGCTTTGCTAGAGGTGGAGTAACCAAGAAATATGCCTTCATCTGATTTTGAGGCAAATTTTTCAAGGTTGTCCTTGGTATTTAATATGAAGCATTTGCAACAAAATACTCTAAGATATGAGATCTTGGGTTTTCTTCCATTCCAAAGCTTATAAGTAGTTTTATTCAAAATGGGTCTTTTGAAAACGAGATTTACAATATAACATGCGGTATTAGTGGCTTCCGCCCAAAAGTAGGTTGGAAGTCCATACTCATTAAGTATTGTTCTAGCCATTTCTACCAATGTTCGATTTTTCCTTTCAACTACTCCATTTTGTTGAGGAGTTATTGGTGTGGAAAAACCATGAGAAATACCATTTTCTAAACAATAATTTTCAAAAATCTCATTTTCAAATTCTTTGCCATGACCACTTCTAATCTTAGAGATACAATATCCCTTCTTATTTCGGACTCTTTTGGCAAAGTACTTGAAGTTTTCAAAAGTATCACTTTTATGAGCTAAGAAAATTACCCAAGTAAACCTAGAGTAATCATCAACAATAACAAATGCATAATGTTTTCCACCCATACTAGCAATTCTACTAGGTCCAAACAAGTCTACATGTAATAATTGAAGAGGTTAAGAGGTGCTTACAAAATTTTTGATCTTGACTTATGTTTTGTGTTGCTTGCCTCTTTGATATGGCTCACAAGTTTTATCCTTCAAATATTTGACCTTTGGGAGCCCATCTACTAGTTCATCTTTGCAAAGGCATTGAATTAAGTCCATACTTGCATGCCCAAATCTTCTATGCCATAGACAAGATTCTTCACTAATAGACACAAGACAACTAGAGGAAATATTAGATAACTTGTGTAAATCAATTATGTATGTATTATAATCTCTTTCTTATTTAAATATTTCTTGACCATATAAAGAGATCACTAGACATTCATTGGAGCTAAATGTAACTTTGTTTCTCTTATCACATAATTCACTCACACTTAAGAGGTTGTGCTTTAAACCATCAACAAACATTATATCATCAATGATTGAAATACCATTTAGTCCTATGGAATCAATGTCAATTACCTTATCCTTAGCATTGTTTCCAAATGTGACCTTACCTCTATCTATATGTTTGAGACTTATGAAAAGGTTTTTGTTTCCAGTCATGTGCCTTGAGCATCCACTATCCAAGAGCAATACATTTTCATTGCTTGAGGATTTAAAACATACCTATAGCACATAGATTCAAGTTTGGCTTTTAGGTACCCATACAACCTTGGGTCTTTGGAGGTTAGTTTTTTAGGGATCCCAATGGGATTTCCTTATTAAACAATGAATGTTAATGTGCCCAAACTCCATGCAATAGTGGCATTGCTTAGTTTTAAATGACTCTTGCCACTTTACTTAGGGTTTTGGCCTTATAACTTTCTTGTTAGAAACATAAGAGGAGGTGTAACAGCAAACACACTCATATGTAGTGGGTGCTTTCCTAGGTGCATCTCTTATACAAAAAGGCATGATTGGCCTTTTGAGGTTTCCCTCTTGAGCCTAATGAGCCTTTACTACTTTTTTTTTGAGTAGAGGCTTTAGTGTGTCATTTGTTCTTAGCCTTAAAGGCACTTACCTCAATTGAGGAGGTTTATGGTAAGGAAGTTTTTACAAAAATAGTTCTAGGTATAGATAAAGATGATGCTCCATTAAAGCCTAAGTCATGTCTTACTAAGGGAGGTCTTTGAGATACAATAAGGGTATCCAAACTTTCCTTCCCTTTGTGGAATTTAGAAATAGAAAGTCTCAATTCCTTAACTTCATTTTTCAAAGTATTATTTTCTTTAATTAAAGAAATGGTGAGGGTCTAGATGAAAACTGATCTAATGACTTCTTAAGAGAAGCATTAGAGGTTTTTAGCTCTTCCACAACCTTTTGAAGGTTGGATAAATCTTCCTTAAGTTTGGAGCTATTTTTCTTATGAAAATCAACTTTCTTTATATATTTTTCTAATTCTAAACTCATGACCTCAATAAGATCATCATCATCATCACCACAAGTATTTAAAGTAAAAAAGGATGAAATGGAAGTTACCTCATTTGAGTTATCCTCTAAAGCCATGAAGCACAAGTTGGCTATATCTTCTTGGCTCTTCTCATCATCACTTGATGTAGGATCATCCCATGTAGCTTTATGGCCCTTGTGAGACTTACCCTTGTACTTCTTGAGCCTTGGACATTCAGATTTGATGTGGCATTTCTTCCCACATTCATAGCACTTCATCTCCTCTTTATTTTTATTAAAGTTGGATGAGGAGCCTTTAAACTTTGAGGCTCTTTGCTTGTAGTTTTTGACAGTCCCATACTTATTGATTATCATTCTCTTTACTCTCATAGATAGCATGACTATCTCCTCATCCTCTTCTTCACTTACCCCATCATCACTAATGAGGTCCAACTCTTGAACCTTTGAGGAGGTGTTGCTTGCCTTGAGAGCAAGAGTCTTTTTCTTCTCTCTTTCTCCTTCAAGCTCCTTTTCCCTCATAAGAGCTATCTCATATGTTTAAAGCTTGCCAATGAGCACATCAGTGGGAATAGTGCTTAAATCCTTATTGGCTTCTGCTATACCTGCCACCCTTGATCCATAGTCCTTCATTGTAAGACTTCACAAGATCTTGTTATTTACATCTTCAACACTTGTATATTTTCCATATTTCTTCATATTGTTGATAATGGAGAGTAGGCAACTTGTCATATCGGTGATGGTCTCACTAGGCTTCATCTTGAAGAGTTCATACTCGTTCATTAGGAGTTGAATCTTTCTTGAACAAACTTGCTTTATTCCTTCATAGTAGTTTTCCAAAGTCCTCCATATATTGTAGGCGGTTGGACAATGTTGAACTCTCCCATATTCTTCAAAAGAAAAAGAGCTTGCTATGATAGTCGTAGCCTTTTTGTTCTTGCCATTTGCTCTTTTGTATGGTTCAGTCCACTCATCTCTTGGAAGAGGTTCATCTTCTCCTTTAATGTTCTTCCTTGTTAGTGGTGTCCATTCCTTGTGAACACTATCCCATATATCAATTCCTTCACTATCCAAGTATGCCTCCATTCTAAACTTCCAATAGGCATAGTTTGACCCATCAAAATAAGGTCTGAGGCTTTGGAATCCTTCTTGGGCCATTATAGATCTTTGCTAGAGCTGATGAAGCTTGATTTTTAGACCTTGCTCAGATACCAATTGTTGCCTAAACAATCACCAATAGGGGGGGGGGGATTGAATTGGTGGGAAGATAAAAACTTCTTACACTTATAAGGAAGTGAAAAGAATTGAAAAGATTGAGATACAAATTTTATAGAGGTTCAGGTATTAACTAACCCTACTCCTCTCCCCAACCTTAATTGGATATTCACTAATCTAATCACTTAGATTAGAAATGGAGTTTTTGTTAGCTTACTCCCAACTAGGTGTTTTACCAAGGCTAAAACTCAACCCAAAATTCTCTTGTGTTTTTATGGCTCAAATAACAACCAATTTCTTGTAATTTGGCTCACACTACATAATTACAAGATAACCCAAGTGTTTGAAGATTAACACTTGAACCATTACACAAACAATTAATGAAGAAAGATTGAGAAATTAAATTGCAAGAGTTTTGGCACTTTAAAAAATAGTTAGTTCTTTTAAATGGCCTTTTGGTGGGGTATTTATACTGATTACCTATCAGTTTGTGTCATAACTCTTTCTAATGTTCTCTTATAAGTGCATTAAATGTTGTCTGTAGAGAGGGGTTCCCAATCGGGAAATAACCTATTTAGATACGTGACATCTTCTGGTTGGCAGAATCATCCAACGACTAATCCCTATTTAATTTTCCCAGTCGGGACTCCTTGTGTTCCGGTCGGAACTTGCCCGATGATGCCATAGCCAAGGACTTGGGTCTACTGCCCTTGAGTTTTTTCTGGTCGGGACCACTATTCTTGGTCGGGACCTAAGTTAGTTTGACTTTGGTCGTTTTGACTTTATGATGACTTGGCACATTTTGGTGGTGTCTCTTCTTCAATGGTCATTTCCTTTTGAATTTCCCTATCAGACTTTAACATGTCCCAGTCTGGAAATGGAATGTCCTAATCAGGACATCTCTTGTCCTGATCTGCTTCCATTATTGGAACTTTGGAAGATCAGAAGACAATGTTTTCTGGTCTAGACACTCACTTCCCGGTCTATACTTGAGTCCCGATCGGGAGATACTTGTCCCGATCAGGAGTTACATGTCTCCAGGAAATGCTGACTTGTTCAATAAGGAATATACAACCAAATGTGCTGAAACTTCAAACACTATCAAAACAACACTCAATGGAGATGTTAGTAATATTTAATTTGATTGTCAAGATCAAAATAGATAGCAATCACCCTAAGGTTAACAATAATAACTTTTCTATGATATTCTCATAGCAACTTATCGCATTTCAACATATTAACATTTATATCATCATTCCATATCATGTCACATCGTGACCCATGTATCATCATGTACATGTCAATTCATCTCACATTATGGTATAACACTTAGGCAAAATCTCATTTATATTATATTCATAAGTACTCCATTTAATAACACAGAATACATGCCTTACACATTCATTCCATCATATTCAGTAACTAACACTCACACATAGGTGAGTTTGAACCCCAGCACATTGTCGCATGCCATTACGGGGCTAGTGCCATTGGCCCAACCCATTGCGGGGCTATATAGGCCAAGAGTCATGTAAGTCCCGACCAAGACTCCCCTTTCTCAATCGGGAAAGGTCCGACACCAACAGGGAAAATTTTAGTTTTCATATGTTGACCCAAATCTCTTAATTTCAAGGTATATAACCAATTTCCAGAGCATCATACATTATTGAAACATATAATTTTTTCATTGTGAACATACCATAATCCATCTAATTCTTAGTTCATTAATTTAACATGAAAAATAAGAATAATTTGTCATTAATTCATACCAACATGTTCAAACCATTCAGATCAATAATCATGGCATTCAACTAATACAAAACATTCAAAAGTACCCATTCACTAGTAATCATGTAGCCAGAAAGCGAATAAACATGATTATATGCACAAACCTTAAACAATGGAGCCGAAACCCTCACTATCAATGTCTCTCACACGTTCTGATGTCTGTTTCTATTTTCTTCCCCATTCCCTAACATCAGACATATGAATCAAAGGTCACAAACCATTTTATTCCTTTTATTCTACAAGAACCATATCAAAACATTAGAAAAACCCTAATTTAATGCGATTATAACCATTAAAATGGTGCTAAGGATGTTAAACTATTATCACACTTACCAAATCACAACTGGGAGTCAAGAACAGAGGTGAATAATCTAATTATAGAGGTTATTTAGCAGAAGTCTCGTGTTCTTGATGAAAACACCAAAAACCCTAATTTAAATCCTTGATAATTCAATCTAAATTATGTTTTCAAGTGTTTAGGTGAAGGAGAATCAATGGAGAATGAATGGAAGGGTTTCTGGAGTGTCTAGGGTGTGTAAGTGTTGGCTGGGTTTCTGATTTGTGTGAAGTAGGGTGCAAAAACACATATTTATAACACGCAAACCAAAGGCGAGTCCCGACAGGAAAAATGGGTGTCCTGAGTGGGAGACCTTTCTCGATCATGAGATTAACTTTCCCGAGCGAGATTCGGTTATGCCCACCAGAATATAAAATAAGCCAAAATACCCCTCAAAATCTGTATAACTTTTAGGCCCTAAATTGTGGGCGTTACAGGTTATCATATTAGGATCACGATAATGAGATTTCTATCATGTGTAATTATATTAGTATCTAAATTACCCCTAGTCATAGGATCAATAAGATGAGACATTGTTGATTTGGATAGACAAGCACATATTATACTCCTTGATTGGATCAAGCAATAGATCATATAAACTGTGAGTATGAGATGAGAACATTGGTTGACCTGCTATAGGACGATCATATGGATTATCTATTCAAATGTCAATGATAGTCTCATCATAGCAATGGTGCAAGTATCCTTAGACTTAAGGTACTCAAGGATATCTTGGATACTGATTTTATGCTTTGACTCCATTCCTTGTTGCCTCTTAGAGGTGCTTCAATCTATAAAGATCTATATAGGGCTCTATGTTGTATGTTACATCTCGATCCTTCAATCGTCTAAGAGGTCATCTACATACAACACAAGGAATATGACAGCACTCTCATTAACATTTTTATGTACACAAAGTTGATTCGGATTTTATGAGAAACCAAATTCTTTGATTGTCTGATCAAAACAGATGTTCCAACTCCTGGATGCCTACATCAATCCATAATGGATCATTGAAGCTTGCATACCTTTTCGCCATCTTTGGATGTAGTGCCCTCTTATTGTGTCATATACACATCCTCAGTAAGGTTTCCATTTAGGAAAGTCGTCTTCACATCCATTTGCCATATCTCATAATCATAAAGAGTACCAATGGCTAGGAGTATTTTAATGGATTTATGCATGGCTACGGGGCTGAAGGTCTCGTCATAGTCAATTTTTTGTCTTTGAAGATATCCTTTAGCCACTATCCTAGCCTTATAGGTAACTATGTTACCCTCTTTGTTGGTTTTCTTCTTGAAAATCCACTTACACCCAATGGGTTTTATCCTTTCAGGTGGGTCAACTAAGGTCCATAATTGGTTTTCATATATGGAATCAATTTTCAACTTCATGGCTATTAGCCATTTGTTAGAGTTTGGACTATTTAGAACCTCTTCACAGGTAGTAGGCTCATCATCTTTTATAAGCAATACGTCTTTTTGTTCACTGATGAGAAATCCATATCTCTCTAGAATAGCATGTATCCTACTTGATCTACGAAGATCTTATGTATCAGAAGGTGTAACTGCTACTACATTTGTATGAGTATCAACTTCGGGTTCAGGCAGTTGATTTGTGTCTGCTTGAGCATTTGGAACTTCTCCAAATTCAATTTTACTTCGACTAGTTCTTAGAAGAAACTCTTTCTCTAAGAAAGTAGCATGCTTTGAAACAAAAACTTTTTGTCCCAAAGTATTGTAGAATTGATATCTAATAAGTTTTTTTTGGATATCCTACAAACAAACACTTGTCAGATTTAGTATCAAGCTTATTTGACATAATCCACTTCACACAAGCTAGACAACCCTATACTTTCATATGTGAAAGTGAGGGTTTCTTGTTAGTCCACATCTCATATGGAGTAACATCAATTGACTTTGATAGGACTTTGTTTAAAACATAAACAACATTCTCAAGTACATGGCCCCAAAAGGATTTGGGTAGATCTGCTAAACCCATTGACTTCACCATGTCCAATAAGGTTTGGTTTCTCCTTTTAACTATAAAGTTGCATTGTATTATGTAAGGTGGAGTCCATTGGGATAATATCTCATTATCCCTAAGATAATGCAGAAACTCTTGACCTAAGTATTCACCATCTTGATATGATCCAAGTGTCTTAATACGCTTGCCAAGTTATTTTTATACTACACTTCTGAAATCTTGAACTTTTTAAAGGCCTCAAATTTATATCTCATAAGATATAAGTAACCATATCATGAATAGTCATCGATAAAAGTAATGAAGTAGA
Organism: Balakata baccata; assembly: GCA_949630135.1. NCBI lineage: Eukaryota > Viridiplantae > Streptophyta > Magnoliopsida > Malpighiales > Euphorbiaceae > Balakata > Balakata baccata. The sequence continues at coordinate 17,696 of CATIWF010124272.1, forward strand.
TAAAATCACCATGACATGCATAAACATTGGGTTACATACATCTAAATGTATTAGTTCTAATTGTTCCTTGGCAAGTTCACCCTTTCCACTAAAAGATAATTTTGTCATTTTGCCTAATAACTAAAATTACATGTGTCCTATGATTCATAATCAAATGGCCCTAAGCTACTATCCTTGTGTAGTTTAGTCATGTGCCTCTCACTAATATGGTCAAGGCGATAATGCCATAGATAAGATGATTTTAGACTATCTGGTTTTAATCTTTTATTGTTGTCATTGATATTAAGAATTGGATTTGACATATCTAATATGTGAATTCCATTGCATAATGTACAAGATGCATAAAGAATACTATTCAACAATATTGAACAATTATTGTTACCAAATGTTAAATTGAAACCATTTATATTCAAAGTAGAAACTAAGATAATATTCTTTATCAAAACGGAAACATAAAAACATTTATCCAATTCTAGTACAAGCCCACTAGGGAGGGTCAACAAGTAAGTTCCTACAGCTAATGTAGCAACTCTTGCTCCATTTCTAATGCACAAGTCTAACTCTCCCTTGCTGAGCTGTATACTTTTCCTTAGGCCCTGTATATCGGTACATATATGTGAGCCACAGCTGGTATCTAATACCCATATATTATTATTAGAAACAATATTATCTCAATGACAAATACCTAAAGTAGATAGGGCATTTGATGCCTTCTTCTTCAAAGACACCAAGCAGGTCTTGCAGTTCCTCTTCCAGTGACCATCTTTGCCACAATGGAAGCATATCCCCTTCGGTGCAGTTGCTTTGGCCATTTTCTTGGCCACACCTCCCTTGGGCTTTGTGGACTTCTTCTTCTTGTTCTTATTCTTAGAATTCAAAGAGTCAACTAGCATCACAGCCTTACCATCCTTCTTGATAGAAGGCTCAACTGTTTTAAGCATATTGATCAACTCAGGTATTGTGGATGTAATCTTATTCATCCTATAGTTAAGCACAAATTGTGCATAACTATTAAGCAAACTAGTAAGAATTAAGTCTATACTTAATTCATGATCCATCATAAAATCCAGCTAGCCTAATCTCTCAATATCGCCATTCATCTTCAGTGCATGTTGCGCTAAAGATGTCCCCTCCACCATCTTGGAGCAAAAAAGCAACCTAGAGATTTCAAACTTTTCAATTCTCGCTTGCTATCCCCTAAGATGGAAGACTATAGTACTTGCATCCATAGGCTCGTGTTGCTTATGGAGCTCTAGTGATATAGCAGTGAGCATAATACAACTCACCAACTCACTATCATCCAGATGCTTCTTGTAAGCATCCTGCTCATCAATAGATGCTCTAGCAGCAAAAAGAGAAGGAAGTGGCTCATCTAGGACATAAGCTATCTTCTCAGCTTTGAGAATAATTCTCAAATTCCTAAGCCACTCTAAGAAATTTGGCCCAATTAACTTCTTTGACTCAAGTATGGAGCGTAGGTTCACATTCGATGACATGATTCTAGCAATTTAGTTGTAAAAGAAAACATGTTAAAGAATGCATATCAATGCATTATTAGGTTATTAATAATTGCATTATGGCTCCCACTATTTTATTGCGCATTCATAACCCTCACTGTGAATCCTAGAGAACCTATGTGGAAGTTCTCCTAGTGGATCGATATCCAATATCCTTAAGAATGACCTTGCATTTGACCAATAAGCCACCTTAGATCAATTGGTAGGTATTTGCTTCATACCAATTGTATTTTCATGCAACTATTGAATCTAGTACTATCAATTGTTGATGTGTACACTGTAACACCTTATACCTATGCATATCACTTATACTTGTATCATGTTATCGTATATTGTATGAGAATAAGACACAGTCCTGTTTATAATGAGGGATAAATTTTTTTCTTTGAATCATATATCAATATCACTTTGCAATATTTGACAACTCAGCTAAGCATCACATCTTGATTATAAACATAATATATATCACATATGTTAACAATTCAGACACTATGCTCAATTATTTCAGTTAGAAAGGTCAAGGTCAAATACACATTTACACGTCATTGCATATTTACTAATTTATACATATGCAGATACATAACCCAAAATACAAATGTCATGTTCCTATACATATGTGCAATGTAAGGAGAGAGATTGGTGAGGCTTGGCTGGTGACCTGTGATCCATGTCTTCTATATAGTATGCACCTCCAAGATGAGCTAATTACACGACTCTTCCTGAAAAATAATGCAATTTGATGGGTTACAACTTAATGAGAAGAATTATCAAAAGCTTTTTAAAGTACCAAGCCAATCACAGTTACAAGTAATAATTGTTATTCGTTCACATTTTACATGTCATTCTATTTATCAATATCACATGAATATAAATAATATTAATTCATGTAAACATTTCATTTGCTTATGCTTATGTCATTTTCTTATTGTTGTGACTGGGCTAAACATAAACTGTCTCAGGTTTTCATGTGAATATTTGCATTTGCTAGCTAGCTTGATCATTTGTAACATTTGCACATTTCTTAGGCCATAGGCTTTTTCTTTTGCTTTTGAACATTTGTTTGGGCCATAGGCCTATTGTTTTGCTTTTCAATGCTATTTAGCTAGTCACAATGCCGTTTAAGTCCATATACATATGCATTTGCAACAATCATTATACATTTTCGTCAACTTTTGCCTTATACAAAGAAAACCTATACATGTAATCTAAATATGTACTTTACATTCAATACAGTCCCATTGGCCATATCATAGCAATCATGTAATTCATATAAACCAAATCAAGTCACATTACACGTACTAATCATATTACACGTAGCAAGTAATAATCACACGTCCCAAAGAAATTGTTTGATAATTAAACTCACCTTTTCTTTTGCTACTAAGCCTCTAACTTACTGTCTTTCACTTCCTTGAGGCTCTCGAATATGTTGTGGATCTAATTGAATATATACTTGGTCAATTGGTAGCTAAATAAACTTAGTGAAACTTAAACAAATTGAAATATGCATTTAAGGACCACTAACTAGGGTTTGGTATTATGGCAGTGTGACCTTCATGTGTTGAATAACTCATAACTTTTTCTATACTAGTTCAATTTGTATGATTCTTATTTCTAATTATAGTAGGACTATAACATATCTAAATTTCAGAACAATTGGACCATTGTGTAAATTTTTATGCAATCTATATGCATGTTATGTTTTATGCCCTTAGGCAGTTTTGGGCCACCAAGTTTGATTCTTCATATCTCACAACGTGTAAGTTATATTTTTATGAAACTTTGTATTCACATAGATATGTTAAAATAGATCATTTGTCATGGACAACTTTCATCCATTCTGCCTCTAAGTTCCTTATATGATAGGGTAATTGTGACTGGTCAGAAATAGGGCTGGCATTCGGACTAGTCTGACTTATGAAGGCCATAACTCATACAATACATAATATATTTAAGTGATACTTATGCCAAACTTTAGCTAAGACATGTACCTATAATTTTCATCTTTTGACCATTTACATATTATGTTTATAAGGAGTTCAAAATTGGCAAATATCTGACTGGACCTGCACAGGACACAAAGCAGGCAGCTCAAATATAGAACATACATGACTTGCTTGCCCATAACTCATCCTCTGCCTATAATTGGGTCCTGAAATTTCATATACAACTAGATAGCACATATATCTACAAATTTCATGTTTTGAGTTTTCTCCAATATCTAGCCTATCATATAGAAAAATAACCAAAATAATAAGTGATTCAGCTAGGTTCCTCAATTGAACTAGTTCTAGTCCGATACCAATATCTTTCCATAGATACCAAATCATGCAAAACTATTTATATATCCATAAACCTAAGACATAAAGCTACAAGTGTTTGACATCTTTCCAGAATCAGTCTCTATGGCTTTCAAAATCGAGTTGCAAAACACTACTTGTGATAGACCCTAATCAGTCATAATGAATACTTAAAGAAGAAGAGATGATTACTTACCAAGAACAAACTTTCAAGGGCTAAATTTACAGCAAAACTTAAGTAAAACAATGAAGAAATAAGGCTCTTATGGGGGAAGAAGAAGAAGAAGAAACGGGCTGGGGAGAAATGGTCCTTCAAACTATGCGAAAAGGCAGAATAGGTAGCAATGGATAAGCCAAAGTTGCCTTGCCTTATCCTTTCTTCTTTTTTTTCTTTTTTTTAACTTTTCTGATTTTATTATTTAATTAATTTATTTTTATTATTTTCTCTATATTTTTTTTACATGTACCTAGTTAATGCCAAAAATGCTATATAATCAAATTGTCTACTTTAATTAATTTCACTATGTTAAATTTCATTTATTTCAAATTTAATCATTTTATTTAATTTCATTTTCAATATCTTGTATCCTTATTTAAATTATAACTAAACGCGTACGACTTGCTCCTATTGCGATAAACCGACTCGTGACAAGTTTATCTCGTGGGCACGTTCTAGCTAAAATTCTCATGTATGCATGTGTTTCATGTAAATCACATTTATAAAATGTACATATTCAAATGAAATGTATGTGATAATGTATGTCTGGACGGTCGAGAATGTTACAGAATGTCCATTTCTAAACCTATAAATAAAGGCTTGGAATATGAACAAAAGAGATGTGAATATATTCTTCCAATTCTATATTTTCTTCTTCCTTTGTCTTCTTACTTTTTTCTTCATTTCTTAGTTACTTTTATTTATTTTTATAACACATTATCAATATGATTTCTCTCCAGAAGGTAATAAGGTAGGTTTAGTTCACGATTTTTATCCACTACAATTGATAATGGTAAATTGTAAATTGAAATTGGTAGCGGAAACTTACTTATTGAAGTGTGAATTTCGTGTCTTCAATGCTTCGGGAATGTATGGTTATTAGAATCAGACTTGAATCCACGATACGAAGGCTCGTTGATCCTCTTGAATTGAATGGGAGATGAAAAATACAAAAAAAAAATTTCAAAGATGGAAGAAGAAGAAGAAGAACGTATTTTTCTTTTGTAATTTTCTAAGAGGGGGTAGTTATTTTCTAAAATAAACTTCCTCTTTTATATTATTCCATTTGGATCTTGGGCTGGGTCAAGTCCATATGGACAGCCCAAATCCATCAAAACCCAACATCTCCCACTCACCCATAGCGGACTTGGCTTATCCCAAAACGTCATCCCAACAACTAAACTTAGATAGAAAATCATTCATACAGGCAAACAAACCGTGTGACTTTAAGCACTCAAATGGTGGGAGCTCCAATACAAACCTAACCATAAGCTATATAGGAGACACCAACCCAATGATATAATTACTCTTGACAATGTGCTTGTTTACCCCAAGTATTCTTTTTAAAACACATGATCGAGTATCATTCAATCTCTCAAAAATCAATACTTAGATCACTCTTATAATTACTTTGTACTCTAAATTATTTCAAGCTCTATCAAGCGAAATAACCCTGATCAGTGAATACAAGCAATGAATCTATAAGAAAAATTAATCTTTCTTTCGCCCTCATACCAATCAGATATGAATTAACTCGCTTTTCTAGAAGTGTTCAATTACATCAAATTATCTCATGACTATAGGATATATCATAAGATAGCTAACATTAATTCATCATATCATAATATAGTTCAAAGTCACAAAGGGTAATAAGAAATGAAATATGTATTCAGGATTTCTAGGACTCATATAGCAAAGAAGCATGATTCATTCTTTCGCTTCTCAATAGGTCATCTAACACAAGCAGTATGAAATACATGTTATGGTAGAGCAACTCTTTTCTTATCAAAGATATATGAGTGTATATCTTACTCTTAATCATAATATAGATAACACTATACGAATCTTAGTTTTATCACTCTTAAAGCGTCAAACTTGATACTTTTGTCTACACATTCAGTAATGTCAAACAACAAGTTTTACACTCAGCTTCCTCTTAATAGACACATGAATGGTAGGCTAGTCTTTCATATTGATTCTTATATGTGAACAATCTCATTTTGATCCTCATCAAGGTGACCTTTTATGTAATAGCAAGATTAAAACTGCTCCTACTACATCTTAGTCATCTAAAACTTAGTCTCATCTCTACTTGCTCTTCAGCGCTAGAGGCGATTACTCATGTGAGAGAGTCAATCTAAGTCTATCGACATACTTCATCTTATTATGCTAATTGGCATTTGCAACATATTCATATAATAGAAATAACTATAAAACTAGCAAATCATGGGAAGTGCACTCTACATCATTACAAGTAAAATACAAGCGGTCTGTTAACATATGCAAGTCGACTACATCCTACATAAGCTAGGGATCTCACATGTCTAACAAATACATCCCTAACTGTTTGTTTGGTAAATGGATCTACTGCCATTTTACTCTTAAGAATGTATTTCAAGACCACTTCCTTCTGTATGATCAAGTCTCTAATATAGCAATATCTAATATGGATATGTTTGGTCTTTTAACGATATTTCGGATCCTTAATATATATTAATGTAGCTATTTTATCACAATAAATTGTCACATGTTTAGATGCTAACTTAAACAATTTTATGTGCTGCAAAAAAAAACTTTTCTACCAAATTGTCTCTTGTATAGCTGAGTAGTAAGCCATATATTCAGCTTCCACTCTTGATAAAGCTATACAAGATTGCTTCTTGCTACTTTATGAAATTACATAATTATTTAGCAAGAATACATATCCAAAAGTCGATTTTTGCTAATTTAGATCGTTTCTCCAATCAGCATCTATATTAACAACTTAGTGCAAATCCTTCCTTCGATACCACAGAATATAGTCTGAAGTTCTTCTTAGATATCTCAGTATCCTTTAGACTACCATCCAGTATTTTGGACCTAGATTAGATTGAAATTTGCTCACTACTCTAAAGGCATAGCAAATGTCTGAATGTGTGCACATACTGTATACATTAAACTATCAACAGCGCTGAAGAAATTGTACTTTGGACATTAGATTAAATTTCATCGAACTTTAAGAGCATAAAACTCGCCATGGAGATTAAGAATGCAGCCTCCCCGCAACATCAGCTTGAATCCCTTTTGGAATCCAATGAAATTCCATAAAGGCATACTGATCCCTTGCTATATGGTGTGTCCAATAAAGAACCGTTTCAACTAATATCAAACAACTGCTAGCATATAAGTCAGAGGGATAAAGTTGGTCATACAATATCTTTGGCTCAGTCTAATAATGAGCAAAGTGACCGAGCTTTTCACAATTAAAGAAATTCATATTTTTGCCTTTCTTGCCTTCGTATCTATCGCGCTTGCATTTGTTTTTGCTAAAATTGGCTTTATTGTCTCCCTTGCCTTTACCCTTCTTTTGACTAAAGTCTGAAGCATCTTGGGACTCAGTCATATAAACCTTTCCATCAGGCTTATCAGCGAGAAGGCGATCCTCCTCGAACTTAATATATCGGGCAACATTATCAAATGTTTTAATATTGTCATTGTGGGTAAGGCTGACATGCATGTGGTCCTAGGCTTTGCGAAGAGAGTGTATAACAACTTGGACTTATTGCTCATCAATCAACTCATGGCCAACAGCCTTTAATTCACTTATCATGTTGGACATGATAGTTAGGTGCTGTCTCCTTGTGTGATTATGATTTTTCTTATAGGCATCGAATTTTAGAGTCAATTGACGGAACCTAGTGGTTGAGGTTCCACCAAATTGGACTTTAATAGCATCCCAAACTGCTTGGGCTGAGGAGTGCTTCTCAAATCGTAACATCAAGTCATTTCTCATGCTACTCAGCATCAATATATGAGCAACTTTATCATTGTGCTTATAGGGCTGATATGCCTCCATATCTCGCCTATGTTGGGCAATATTTCCATGCTCCAGCTTAGCCATTGGTTGAGTCATAGTTTCCAATATTTCTTGCTCTTCCAGGAGATACTGAATCTTGCGATGCCAAACATCATAATTATTATCATTCATCTTATCTCCCTGGTTCAAGTAAGCAACTATGCTTTTTGCAGCTGCCATATCAACTATTTAGAACAATGATCATAAGTAGATTTAGCATAATTCTTATTGCAAAAATATTTCATGTCACAATATCTTAAATTAATCAATAATAACCTAACATAAGCAGCAAAAACAAAAGTACTGTTACACAGTCCAATCAATTCCCACTAACATAGTCCAGTTATCATCGTTTAATTTAAACATGTGCCAATCATCATATTAGGTGAGACTCATTAATCTACCAACCTAATATTTTCAACAATATCACATGTATACAACTTGATATAATAAAACAATTTAAATCATGCATTTTATTCAATAAAACAATTTAACATGCTTATTGTTTTAAAAATTCAATATAAAATATACATATCACATATTATGAGCAAAAATGCAATGCTACTACTAATCATGCCATGACATATTTATTTATCACTAATATCCATCAAATATATATAATAAATTTTCACGTCAAATTTTACATTTTTCACACTTTTTAATTCAAAAAAAATTCAAAATGTGCTCTAAAAATTCTAGAAAAGTGCCCGTTAAATAGAAAATTTAATTTTAAGCAATTAAAAAAAACTGCACCGAAAATGGACATTGTACGTGCCTTCATACACCAATGAGAGACTCCTCAAGCGCTTCGTGCTCCTCCATGTGCCGCCAGGAGATGTCACGCTCCTCCCACATGCCGCCACATGCTTCCACATGCTGCCACACACCGGTTGACCTCTGTTGACCACCACATCAATAGATACGCTACGTGAACCTACCAGAAGAGCCACGTGTCGACCATGTGCCATGTAGCAGTGACACATATACATGACATATGGCACACAACATCAACAGACCTAACATCATGGACCAATGAAAAATTGCCACGTGTCAAGGACGTTTTGTCATCAGCATGACATGCTGACTCGCCAAGTCAGCGCTAACTCAGTAGGAAAGCCATGTCACGCCATTCACTGGATGACACGTGTCTCAAATAGTTATAACTACTTTCCACATGCCTGTGGTGGCACATGCATTCCACACACCATCTTCCCATAGCCTTTCAATCCCATTTTTGAAAATTTTCCTATGTTTTTAGGCATTTTCAATGTTTAGGACCAAAAAATTTACAAGTAAATACCATATGGATAGCATTTGGGCATCAAAAACATAAACCAAGAGTGAAATTCGCAGAAAAACATATTTTCAAAAAATTCAAGAACATAAATACGATTCAAACTTCAAAAATTCATAACTATTCACTCGATCATTAGAAAAATATGAAAAAATATTTGTTTGGTGAATTTTCATGGATTATGGAAAAATCAACATTCTAATCACGAATTCAAGCATAAACACAAGATTTCAAGCTCTGATGCCAATGTAAATTGAGATTGGCAGCGGAAACTTACTTGTTGAAGCGTAAATTTTGTGCCATTAATACTTCGGGAATGTCTGGTTACTAGAATCAGACTTGAGTTCACGATATGAACGCTCTTTGATCCTATACATATACTTGTATCATTTCATCATGCATTGTACAGTAATAAGATAGGATCCTGTTTATAGTGAGGGATGATTTTTTTTGAATCATATAACGGTATCACTTTGTAGCATTTAGCAATTCAATAAAGCATCACAGCTTGACTGTAAACATAATATATTACACATGTTAATAACTAAGACGCTATATTCAATTATTTTAGGTAGAAAGTTCAAGGCCAAATATGTATTTACACATTATTAGATATTTACTAATTTATACATATGCATGTATACAACCCAAAATACAAATGTCATGTTCCTATACATATGTGCAATGCAAGGAGAGAGATTGGTGAGGCTCGGACGGTGACCTGTGATCCATGTCTTCTATATGGTGTGCACATCCAAAATGAGCTAATTACTCTCATTTGCC